>CAAKHB010000493.1:51709-69789 GCA_901007665.1 Aeoliscus strigatus
CAAAAAAAAAAAAAAAAATGCCCCCCCCCCCCCCGCCACCAACCTGAGAAAAGTCCCTCACACACACGCGTGTATATGTACTCACACACACAGAAAGATTTATCATGCCACCTACGCACATTCTAGTGAGAAAATGGTATCACGGCACGCCAGCGTGTGTGTGTGTGTGTGTGTGTGTGTAATACATACACCTCATGTAAGAGGATAAAACACCAAAAACCAAAGACTTTCATCAAAGCAAGTGAGAGAGGATGTCAGAGATTTTTTCTAAAGATGAAAGCGAGGGATATTCTCTCATTTCAGCTCATCTCTCTCTTTTTCTTTTTCAAAATCCTTGAAGTATCATCCATGTTTCTATGACGCAGAGAGAGAGAGAGGGGTGATAGTTATTTACGTCCCACGCTGTATTATGTGGACTGTCACTTCTCATTTTCTCCCAGCGATGTCCAACGGGAAGACTTCTGTCAACTCTCTCCAAGCCAGTATTTGCTGAGGTAATTACAATGTGACAGCTTTAAAATCCTCTGACACACGCACACGTACATATAAACTTACTTATACACACACACACACACACACACACACACACACACACACACACACACACACACACACACACACACACACACACACACACACACACACACACACACACACACACACACACACACATCCACCACTACAGCGGTGATTGTAAGAACATCTTTGATCTTTTTCTTTTCTTCTTCAAGGAGATGCACACGTAATCCATGACAGACATAATGTGATTTGGTAGTATCTCTATATGGCAGGGGAAAGTAGCAGCTGACAGACATGAATAAGTTTGCTGTGAAAGGAGTGAAGGAGGAGGAGGAGAGGATGGGAGGAGATAGCGATGCTGGTGAGGTAACCTGGCAGCAAAACACAAATCATCGCGTTGTCTTTTCAGGCACATCTGCTTGGTGTCTTCAGTTCAAAAAAAAAAAAAGACCTCGGCAATACAGACACACTGGTGACCTGTTGGGACCCTTGTGTCTAATTGCTGTCAGTTCAGTCGGGATCTATTGAAGAACGTCGTCCATGTAACACTTTGAGCTCAGCGTGAGGCCTCATGCTTGACCGGGCCGGCTGGGGAAGGTGTTTTCGGCACCCATGTGGTCGGGAGATGTGCAGAGAAAAACTGGAGCGGAGGTATGTATGGACACCTTGCAAATTGTCTGCGTTAACCCCTCCATGCTTAGTGGACAGCCACTTACTCCAGGCTGTTTTTCTCCTTTCACAGCTGGCCAGCAGGTGTCAGTGCACAGGGAGGGGTATTGGGTGACGCACCAGCTGTGGAGGGGGATTTACAACCACACCATCAAAGCCAGTGTACAAAACAAACCGCATCTGTCCACCGTGGTGATCAATATGCACAGAGGGGTTTGTCCTCACATGTCTGAAGACACAAACGTGAGTATGTCCCTGATGTCCACGGGTCATCGCCTCATTCGGAGTTTGGTTTCTCAACTTTCGTTTGAATGATCAATTTTGTGTTTCTCATCTTTTTTGACTTCCTGTTTTCTTTTAACTTCTTATCTGGGTCTTTAGCCTCCAGCTTGGGTCCTGCCTGCCCTCCTGTTCTCCCACCGGTTATTTGATTGGCTCAGTTTGTATTTTAAGGCGGACTCCGGCCTGTGTGCGCAAGGCTCAATGTTTTACAATCGTGCAGACTCTCCTTAGGACGTGTGACAGAATAATGGAAACAACGCGCGAGCATTGTGGGAGTTGTAGAGTGTCACAGAAATTTCACAGGAAACTACTACGCGGCGGTGAACTCAACTATGGAGTCTGCTCCTCTCACAGTACGCTGGGGTCTGCGAGCACCTTTAGTTTGTATTTGTTATGTCTGTTTTTATGGGACCCTATGTGCAGCATAGTCATGTGATGTAGATTTGATTTCTATCCAGACCAGGGGCCGTTCCAGAAAGAAGGTTTAATGACTTTGTTTATACTGAGGAAAACGCTGCAGAATTCTCCTCATTACACAAACACTGATGAACTGAATTTATACATATGAAACTTAAAAGACATTTGGTTTGACTTCTGAAAATAGAAGTTATGAGTTTTCCTTTCAGCATGAGCAGACTCAACAACAAACCTACCTGGAACGGGCCCCTGATCTTCTGCATAGTTAATATTATGCCCTTTAGTACCGACGTGTTTGCACTGTTAATGTTTTTGAGTCAACTTTTCATCACATTCCTCACGTGGTTCTGAAAACAGCTTTGACTTTCACACTCCAAGCCAGCAGGCGGCAACATATAGGCAGGAAGTTTAGCCCCCCACCTGTTTCATAAGAAAGAAACAGTGCTAATCTGTGTAGCATTAACCACAGGTCAAAACTCTCAAGTTACCAGTCGGATTACAATACTCACCTTTGGCCACATGCTTTCGCATTGACACATAATGGAAGACAACAGGGCTCAGGTATCGTCCCTTTTTGTCTCTGCTGCTGGGTGAAGATCTGTGAAGAAACAGAGAACCAGTAGCAATTTGAGACAGGGTTGTATGGGGCCAGCTCATTGGACAGGATTCATTCATTTCATTCATTTTCTCCTTGAACAAATGTGACCACTGTGATAAAACCAAATCTTGTGGAATGTGACCTCGGCGTCACCTGGTAAACACAAAATACTCACTGGGTTGTACGCACGAGGGATGGCGAGGGACAATTCCTGCACGCTCCAAGCCCTGTTCCTGCTAAACCTCTTTAGGATTTACAGCAGTGGGCCAACAATTTCATTTAATCCAAAAACACAATCTGCAGCTACACCTCTGTATGATAAAGTGTGGATATGGTTTTTGAATACTACTCTAGCGAGGAGGTTGTTATAGTGTCCTGACAGAATGGACCGTGGTAGAAAGGGACAGTGAACGTGAATTAGATGAATCGATTTACTTCAGGTTTGATGTGTCTGATCACGTACGTCGTCACCAAACAACCTGGACAGAGAGACAGCTTCACCTGGTCCTGTTTTCTCTTACATACTTCGTGACCACACCATAAAGTATTCAAATAAAAACAATATAAGATAAGTGTCAAATCTTTAAATTCTTTTTTTTTTCCTGGGACAGTGAAGGCTGTTGCGCTCCCATTAGTCATGCTCACGTGGTTCCATCGCCTACATTGTTCTCCATTTTCCCAGTCTGCACCAACATGGTTTCCCGGCAACAATGGTAAACAGCTGCACTTGCATGAGGAGGGTGTTACGTTAATGTATGTTAATGTATCGTTAATTGAAGTAGAAGACAAGTGGTACGGTCCTAGGCTGGTGGTTTGCGTGCATGCAAACTTGGGTACAGCATGGACCTGTTGTAAGTCCCTGTGTGTGTTAGATAAACGGTCCAACCCACAGATAACATCTGGATTTGATGTGCAGATGCTGTAAAGAAACACATTGTGTAAAAACTAGATATGACACAAAGAAAAGCAAAGCACATGTATCTGTCAGAGTGGCACAGATGGTCGTCATGTCCAAGGAGTTGGTGTTGTTCCAGTCCAGATGGAGCTCACACATTTGAGCTGTGTGTGCACGGACAAGCACAGAGAGCATGAGACCGACCGACCACGTGAGGGATGGAAGGAGAAAGTGTCGGGAAGGAAGTATGTCACACTTGCCAAACCACTCAGCAAGACTTTGATTTATTTGGCAACTGCAAGATGGTGGTCCGAGGACAAGGGGCCACCTACACCGACGACTGACCTCTGACCCACTTTGACTTCTGAAATGAACTCAGCTGTCCTTGCTAAATCTCCACCCAGACAGGAGAGATGAGCTGCTGGTGGGTTCAGCACACAAACATATGCACGTGTACCCCTAGACACGCACATGCTTGCGTTTAGGCAGTCACAAGCACACATTCATGCGTGTGTGGACACAGCCACCCATAAAACAACACGTGTGCAACATGTTAGTGGCGTGTGTGCCGAGTGGGGAGCTCCTGAATGAATAGGCTAAAACATCCTTTTGCCGATTTTCTTGAAAAGATCAGATCGACTCATAGACCCTCACAACCATGCGTTATCTGCATTTCACTTACTGTTACTATAGACAAATCTACCTGAATCAAACTTTGTGGTTTGTCACCGTAATAGTACAAAATCATCAGCTGGATGATTTGGTGGTGTTACAGGGGTCTACAAAACGACTGGTGTCTGCTGATGGTGCTGGATGTCACCATTATTTAACAGCAAAGGGCAGAAGTCATTTCAAAAATCCAAAATATAAACAAAAAGCACGCACACTCGCACGCAGTCCATCTGCTTGCACTTACATTGGTGTAAATCGTACCCCCCCCACCACCACCACCACCGCCAGTTCTCTTCCTCCCTTTGTTGTGCCTGTTGTTGTATCCATGCCTTTGAAACTTAAAAATATCCCACCCCGATGATTGTGTGCCGTACGTTTTGTTGCCATGGCGATTGCCATGTAGAGCACGCAAAAGGATTGCGTGTGTGTTTTTGTCTATAGCGTGTGTTCATGTGCCAATAGCAGTGCTATCAGCGAAACCCAGAGTCTAATGCCATTTTCTGAAGAAACAACAAAAGGAGAAACACCCACCACCCCCTCCCTTTTGTATTTTCTCCTGTTTTTTTATTTTTTTTTATAAACGTATTTCTCCTGCCTGTCCCTCCTCCACTCCCCTTCATCCCTGTCTCTATCCACTGGCCTGTACCTTCCCGTCACATTTGGCCATGCCCAACGCCTACACATCAGAGAGAGAGGGAGGGAGTGGGGTGGAGGAAGAGGGGATGTCCAGTTTGGACCTCGTGGTGACGTCATTTACATTTCATCACTACAGTCGGTCAGAAAAGAGTTCCACGTGCACTCGGTCTTAGTCACTAAAGAAAAAAAAAATATCCCACGCGGTATTCCACTACACCTCAACAACATTCATCCATCTCGAGATCTGAACTCTGGGGTCTCGGAGTTGAACCGGCCGTGCAGTCCAATAGTTTCTTTCATTTCACTCAGCCCTTGGTGACAGAGGGCACCTGGAGAGCACAGGGAAAGTGGGGGTGGGTCAGGAGGAGAAGCGATAAATGGAACTCACCTGCCCTCGCGCACACACTGAAACAATCATGACACAGATTGCAAGCGCAGTGCTGTTGTGGCCTTTTCGTTCATGACAGAACTACCTCAGACTACTTTCAATGAGGCGAAGGCGTCATCTGCGTATATTTGGCAACACGTCCACCCCCTGTGTCGTCTTCTTTGCACGTAAGCAACCAGAGGTCTATGGACACTCCTGCCACGGGCCTGTGGGTGTGTTTTCTTAGCACCAAAGGTAAAACTGCAATGCATTGTGGGTGATATTCATGTCTGGACTGACCATCGTTGTTCACTCGCTGACTCAGCGCTCCGTGGGTCGATCGCACCAAGTCCACTGAAGTTATTCGGAAAATCGGGACGACACTTAAGATGGTGATGGGTGTGTTTAACAGGGCAGGGCAAGGCAAGTTACAGGTTGGACATCAGTTGTAAAGGGGGGGTGCACTTCCAATTGGCTCTGGAAGACAATTGAAATTTTGAGTGTGTGAATCGGTCTACACTGGGTGGTGATGATGGATCTGCCCACACACAGAGAAACATCAGACCCTCAGAGCGCTCCCCCCTCCCCCCAGCAACAGAAATCAACCGCCAATCGAGTTGCCCTATTTGTTGTTGCCTGTTTGCAGTGTGTTTATGTGTGGGCTGCTCTGTTTGTGAGAACGAACGATTCATATTTGATGTTTTCCTGTCATCCCACCTTGGCGTACATCCGTGTGGAAAAAAAAAAAAAAAAATCAGCAGCGTATTTGTGCACATTCCTTATAAAATATGTACAAACGTTCACTGATTAATTCACACATAGTCATATGATTTAGACTTCTAATGTTGCCTTTGGTTTGGTGCGCACGTGTAACCGTGCACATTTTCTTTGTGTTTGTGTATGTTTCAAGCCGTGCAAGAGTTTATTCCCACTGATCAAGGGGAGCAATAGGCTCTCTCAGTGCCAGGGTGGTCCCCATGTGCATCCAGCACCCTGAGCTGATCGGGCCGGAGCGGAACGGGCGGAGCAGCCAGAAAAAGGCCGACTGGGTCTGTTCAATTGTCTGAGTCAGCTTGTAGAAGTAAGTGGATCTCAGCAGCCTATTACACACACAGGGATTACCCAAAGCACAGAATGCTATCGATTGATACATTTCTCCCTGGTTTCAGGCTGTCAGGTGATAACATAAATGCTCGGGGAGTGTGGGACAGATAACAAAGTGCTGAAACAGAGAAACATCCGCCAGCATACTAATCTGAGGTTATTGTCCAAACACAAAATGCCTACACAGACATACAGCGGCTTTAACGTAAAAGGGATTATTTGGGTTTAGTAAAAAAATTGGCTGTTGGTTATCAATCAGTGTGAAGAAGTTTATAAAAAAAACAACAACAACAGCAAGAAAGAGATGTTGATGGCAGCTTATTTTAGTATGTTTTACATTTGATTTGATCCTGTGTTGACTTTGTTTTCCTGTTAACTTCGACTAATGATCTGTCTGACACCTCTGTAGCCAATCACTGACGGGCTTTTCAATTATTGGGGATATCAAGAATTAATAATCGCAGAGAAATGTTCCGCTTTCAGCAGATACATGTCAAACATGCTATCGTGTCAGAGCTCTTGGGTTAGACTAGATACACACACAGTCGCATGGCAGCGTATACAAGTACAGATAATCGAAAATAACGTTTTCTAAATGAAGAAAGTGTGTGTGTGTGTGGGGGGGGGTCATCTTCCATGCAGTAAAACTATAAATCACTTGCAGTGATCAAATGCAGATTACTGCAGCTGTAAGAGACTGTGCAGTGCAGTGTGTGTCAAGAGAAAATCAGGTGGGAGGGTACAAGGGGATAATGCAGCTCTGTGTTGTCAGTCCCAGCTTGGCAGTCACATTTAAGACAGTAGATGGTGTGTGTATTCCGATAAGCTTCTTCCTGGAAGTCCTGTGTTTCCTCGGCTGGTAATTACCTCTCCTGGAGACTGACCAGGGCGAGAAATAAATCTAGACATATGTGCGCCGGATCACGGGTGATCTGGAAGGGATGATGGCTTTGGCTAGCACCGTGACCATAAACGCACGTACACACAGAGACGTCATTCTTCAGCCAACCTGTTGACAAGCTGAGAAACGGGGATTTGACAAAAGTGAGAGAGCTGATAAACGTCAGAGCGCAAGTCCTGCGGCCAAATAAAGACACCTAAACTCCGAACGCACACTCACTCTCTCCTCCCCTGATGCTTGTAGCACTGTGCAGCCACACAGTCAACTCCCCCTCTCTCCCCTCAAGCTTCCCAATCCCTTCAAACAAACTCGCTTTAATGAAAATACATTCCTGAGCTTGACAGATTTAGCAGATTTTTCCTGCAGCTCTCATCTCTCCATCTCTCCCCGTGATTTTGGGGGTTGGTGGCGGCGGGTTGTACAAGCGAGAGCAGCGGTGGCAGCAGCCCATTTTAAGAAACGCTGACACCAGAGCGCTGAGCATTTATGTGTGCATTCAAGGAATGCATCTCCGACCAGCTTGGAGCGAGGCGGAACGCAGGGGTGGGGAGAGTGCAGCAGGTAGCGGAGAGGCAGGTTGGGAGGGAGGACGGGGGAGGTGGGGGCAGAGCACTGACACATTCCCTTGTTAGCAATACCAAGACGACATCCACCTACTGAGGTGTCTGAATACAAAATGCAGCATCAATGTTTCCTATGACATCCTATAGAATATTCCCCACATACACACTTTCACTATGAAACGCTGCTGACTCGGTGGTGGCAGAATGATGGCCGTTGGTTCACTGGATCAAGCAGGCACTGAGTCAAGCAGACATTCCCAGACCGCAATAATCCCGAGCAGATGATGGCTGATACACACATGTGCTCGGTGAGGACAGGTACTTGTATGGAAAACCACGACGCGGCTGCAACTATTATTTCCTGTGCACTGACTGATCTCGAAGCACCTGCCGGTCAAGTTCAACAACAACGAAAAAAAATCTGTAAATAGCTCCAGTCGGTCAGTCTTGATTTGTTTGTCGTACCTGACATTCTCCATCTGGCCACCAGATGCCCCCAGACTTGATATTATATTTGTAAGTAAATTAACATGTGTTTCATACATTTATGGCCTTCATGGCCACACCTTCAGCCAAGCAAGAAGCTGTCATTAGAGTGTAGCGTCACAACGGAAACGGCGTCATTTTGATCCAAACCACAGGCTTCTTCCTCTCACTCCTGTGAACAGTCATCACCTCGTCAGGGGACAACAAATGTAAACCAAAACATGGACATGCAGTGGATCAAATGAGCATTCAGACTGGGAGAAAAAGGACCAAACAAACAAAGGTTCAGGAAACGATACCAACTCCAACTCAATGCAGTGCCCCTACCTGTCGTGGAGGTAGAAGCACCGGAAATGACGTGAAAGCTAAACTTACTGCCGATGTTCACACACTTATTCAGTGTGAACACGTATGTGTACTTAAATACTCTAAGGATGGAAGTACGCAACTTGAGACACAGCGCGTTTTAAACCACTAACTCATCAGCTATCGACAGTCTTACAGTACAGTCCGGTGACCCTTCCACAGGCAGAAACACCTTGACACTGATGACGCACATGAGTCAAAAAAAAAAAAAAAAAAATTTCAAATGTGACATTGATTTCTGGTGTTAGGTTAAAAAAAAAAACTTCCCACAAAAAGTAAAATGTGCCCTTGACTGACTTCCGTCGGTTGGACAGACCCTCCAGGATCACAATGCACACTGCTCCTCACAACTTTTTGGAAGAGCAAATCCACAATCCTGGAGGAGCCTGCATTTTAGATGAGAGCTTCATGTTCAACAATGTAGAAAATCTAAAATAAATTGTTTATGAATACAGTATTATACACACACACAGACACACACGCAGACTGGCAAACAACAAGGGTCTGTAAACTGATCTGTAACCTTTGAATTCATGTTTAGTTTCTTAGTGGCGTTATCAAGGGTCAAAGGTTATCAAAGGCCTCAACCAGTCCTGGTAATAAATGTGTGTGATGTCGCGCAGTCACATCTTATCATCAGGAGCGTTCACAGTTGTTCTTTCACAGTCGTTTGTTCAATACTGACCTTTTTCAACACACCGCTCCACGGCTCCGGCCGTCTGGGTTGTTTAGGAACGCGCCTCGACAATCAAATAATCCCGTATTACATCAACAGTTGCGACTGGCCCCCTTCGGTTTCGGGATGGATGGAAATCTGAGTGGATGAGCAGGGATGCAAGAGTAAATAATCAACAGAATCAGTGAAGAGTCACTGAAGAATCAGTTCAGGGGATTGACCTGGTTTGCGGGCTAATACATACATACAATATGTCAAAAGTAGTCATCATAGAACTATAGAAGGGGACACTTGTCTCACTGGTGAATGTGCTCCACGGTGTCCAGCCCAGCTCCTGCTCCAGCTGTCCCTGATCATCCTTCAGCATCATGGAGATTTTTCCCTTCAGACATCTGTGTCTCTGGTGGGAACCCCGGGCACTGCCAGCTGAGCCACCGTGTTGGAATCTTTTTCCCGTGTCTGGCCACCGACGTCTCACTTTGTAGCCTGCGACAGACAGGAAGAACACATCAACCCTGAAGGTACGCGGGAAAACATTTCATCATCGAGAGCAGCACGGGCGACAATGGCAACCAGACAGGTAATATATTCTATTATTCACAGCCCAGCAAGAGCGTGTCACACATTCCTCGCCGTGGCTACAGAGGCTGGTGTCAGAGATGACATCAAGCAGACGAGGTCTCGGTGACAGCCGGTGGATGTGCCACCGCCGAAACAATTCCCAGGTGTCCCGGCGATGGCTCCAACTCTGGAGGCACCAGCGGGATCAGAAAAGGTCAGCTGGCAACACAGGTCAAAGCTTTGATCCAATCAGAGGAAAATCCAGCGTGGGGGCGGCTTTTATGAGTGAGTGGAAGAGGGAAATGGTTGGCTGTCGTTTGGTATTTCAGAGGCAAAACACAAAGCCAAAGGGGATCACACATCAGCAGCCACATCTTTATTTAATACGCAGCCCCTTCAGATGCTTCTCCACTGCAACACAATGTGGAGACAAAAAAAAGGACCCATGATGGTGGCCATTATTAAACTGCATATTTTATGAGGCCCCTCCCAATTAGAAAGTCAATTGCCAGTTATGTATTCACGCAGGCAGCGTAAAGCCACTGTGAGACTGACCCTCAAGAATGACCTTGCGTGCTTTGAACTTTTTTCTCCCTAGCCCCCCTCTCGTCTCGCTCTCTCTTGCTCTCTTCTCTTTCTGCCTGCACTTGGTCCCCGGGAATGAATGCTTTGATTTTGTCCGTCCAGCTGCCTGAGAAAACCGCATTACATTTTAGGAATGTAAATAGCAGAAAGTGCTTTTGTGAAAAATTCATTGGATGCTCCCGGCGAGACCACATAATTATTTAGAGAGCATATGTAAATACCTCTTATGATTATGGAGGAATGCACAAAATTTCCCTTTCAGTGTCCTAACCAGTCATTTGGTCTGGAGATAGGACGACACAGGCACAGAGAGGGAAACTATAGAAACACTGTGGCAGTGAACCATGGCGAATGACGTGATCTGTTCATGAGCCTCACTGGACATCAGAATAACAAAAAAAAAAAAAAAAAGTGTATTTACTGGAATATCATGTACATCCACAGAGCATCTGACAAGTATTTCTGTCTGACACAACTGCACACATGCTATATCATAGAATTCAAAACCAGAAACACCTTGTCAGGACTGTTGGCAGAATGCAGAGTCATCCCTTCATTGGCTCGACACAGACACGTGCATGATATGTTAGAATGTGTCTACCTTCGCAAAAGATCAAGTGTGTCGCTGGCACTGAGCGCCACAGCCGCCGAATGCAAAAAAAAAAAAAAAAAAGATCACTGAGCTCGACTCGTCTGCCACCTCTCATCATTTCCTCCTCTTGGTGAACGTCACTCACAGACTGGTGCGACTGCCTGTCTGTGGAGAGGGGGGCATTTCTTTGGAAGAACCAGATGGCTGCGTGTACACGTATTGTTACAGCTGTAGTAAAATTTAAAAAAAAAAACAACTAACGCTAAACGCAATCATTTTCAGCCATCAAGCCGAATAATTTACTGTGTCCTTCTCTTGTCCTTCACTGTTTTTTTTTTTTTCCCTTTTGTTATGCAGACAAACAAAAGTACAGATTCCGAGTTCCTGATCCCACATGATCAAATGCAACACTGACAACCAAACCAAACATCTCCGGCAGCACACAACATCCCCAAAGGTGGGCTGTTATAAATGAATATGTGGATATCTGTGATCTCGTTCCCTGTCAAACATCAGTGTCTTCTCCCAAGACAAGACACCGGTGGCAAGACACCAAACCACACTCCAACAGTAAATGATGTTATTGAGGAGGTGATTGAGGAATAATAATTAATGTCGAGCATGCAGCAGGACAGAGACGCTCTCTGAAGACCAGCCTGCTGTCCCCCAAGGGACAGAACGGGGGCTTCAATTAACTGACAGGCGGACGTATTCGAATTTCTATCGTGGGCCTTGGTGGGCTGGAGGGATGCAGAACTACAATGCTTTGAAACCCAGTGTGGTTTTTCCCCATCAACCCCCCCCCACCCCACCCAAGACATCCTTTGATCTGCTGGGTGGTATGTGTCCTTGGAGATACATGTCTACTTCCTCAAAGCTCTTTGTTACTGCCATCTCATTTTGCTGTCGTGCGTTTCGGTGGTGCGGCGGTGGCGGTCTCCGCCGCATTCATTCGCGGGAAAAGGGAACTGTATGTACCCACATCACCTGACGCCACAAAACATACAGGTACAATGATGAATACACAAGTACGACAGCACGCAGTTCACACGAGTTGATGTTTCGATCGTAGTGGGACTCCACAGTGGCCACAGTCCTGTTCAGATGATCGTAACCAACCTTTCTGCTTTTACCTCCCACTTCCTTCATTTTTCTTTCCTTCATTTGTTCATGGTAACCCCCCCATAGAAAATAGAGAATGAAACAAGAATGAAATAAGCAGGTGTACATACTCACAAGAGTCCAAAAGTTATTTAAAGACAGAGATGACTGAAAGACTGATGAACCAACCAGACTGGTGAGAGACAAAGGATTTAAATACAACAGAACGAGGCACAGGTGTGAGCGCGAGGGAACGCAGAGAGCTGATTGGTTCAAACACTGGGAAGTGAGGGAGGACAAACACACGGGGAAACCAAACAGAGGAGACGAGATGAGAACTGAAACACAGGAAACAACGGGACACAGAATAAACTGAACACAGGTAGACAGACAGGGCACATGCAGGAAACGGCAAAAAACAGAGCGTAAAAGCACAAGTGATAGCTCGTATGAGACCATAAAGATCCATGTGACAAAGTAACTCATGGGATTTACCGGCTTGTTCGTTTTTCTGATAACCCAGGCTGAAACATTCACTCATTTTCTGTAACGCCTGGTCTGTAAACGCCAGGCTGTGGAGCCCATCACAGCTGGGGGAGGAGGGGGGGGCAGTCCATCACAGGGGGGAAATATGGACTCTCATGTTCACCAATTCACCTGACGTGTGAGGAAACCGGAAAGGAGAACGTGGGAGAGAGCAAATTCACACAAAAGTGCCCATCGGGCCCATCGAACCCGTGACACTTGTACTGTGAGGCAGGAGCGCTAACCACTACTCCACAAGTGTTCATCCAGAACGATCTCCTGTACTCAATTCTCCTTCAGTTTATTTTCTGAGGAGACACGTTTGTGCGGTCTCAATCACGTTGGTCATGTCATGTTCCATCTGGTAAATCCTGGGCCCAGTGTGATGTGTTTTACCGCCTGGTACCATTTGACAACTGCCGCCGCATCCGCCTGTCAATCACGCCGGAGACACGTCTCCACTTAAACAGTACGATGTTGAACTATTTAACGCGCACAATTTAAAATGAAGTATAGAATGTAAAATGAACTACGCAATGACCTTTGGCCTTAATGTGGTTCCACTCAGCTGGCAAACATGGTAGCTAATGTCCTGCGTTGACAGATTCACAAACAATACAAGCCCACTGCCAAATGGACTTCTAGCTCTATATAAGGGGTTATATTTCTTTCAGGATGATTTGAAAATGTGAATCTATACAATAATTTAGGAAGATGAAAGCTTATTAGAATATAAGGACATTAACTGAATTATAATTGTATTTGGTTTCTGTTCATTGCTGGTTTTGGGTTCAGACTGGTGACTAAGGTAAGAGTTCACTGAAGGTGTAATAGTTTGTACATTGTATATCTGCTAGTCGTATGTTTGTACTATAATTATATTGTAATATAATAGTAAACCCTGCCACATCTTTTTGGTTTCCTTGAGTCCAATCCAGACCAAAGATACAAGGTGTTTACATGCAGTCGAGTTAAACGTCAGTATTCTGGTTACTGAAACATCCGGAATAACCCGTTTACATGCGTGAGCGAACAGGGTTCTTCCTGTTTACATGGTCATTGTAATCAATTGAACGTCCCGACGCATTCCGCATCTTCTTCGTGTATCCAAATCCAAAACTACAATAACAACAGGAATACGGAAACGGATGATGAACAACCTGGTTCTTCTTCTTCTGTAGAAAACCTTTTTCAGTGTCTTCCAGCCGTGCTCGATCTGCTCTGGCGTTCATACAAATCCTGCTTCGCGCAACTTTGCGCTCACCTTTTTGTAGATGTCGCTATCCCGCTACATTCTACCCTCTACAAATGCCATTATATTTATATTTATTCTTGTTACTTTTGATGGGGATATCCCGACCAAATATTCAGGCTAGAAAAGGAGTAACCCAGGGGTCACAGTTGGGTTGTTAAAAGCCACAAACATGCTAAACCGTGTCTTCACAACATTAGCTTGAAATGCTATGCTAGTCACAAAGAGAAATCCCAGAGTTTTCCGGGTCGGATGGGCTTGTTGTGTTGTTCCACTTCACAGCATCTCGCAACACACCTGTTGCTGTGGAAACAACAGTAGTTTACGCGAGGTGGCAATGTTTTGGTCGCAGCTCGGTGGATGCACGCAGTTGCACGTTGCGAGCTGCCGTGCTTGGAATCCTTGGTCTGGACTGGACTTGAAGCGCATCATCAGTCTCGTTTCCGGATGTTGCATGTCTGGAACTTCCCTGCTTTCCGCCACCCATCTGAAGCGAAGCTGACTTTTGTTTTTTTGTTTTTTACCTGCTGCAGTTATTGTGAAGTATCAAAAAGTGCCAAGCAGCCACATGATCACCCACGTCAGCAAACCTCTCCCTTGAACTGCGGGGTTGGTTTCCTGTCAGGCCCTGACACAATATGCATGAATGCTCCATCTCACGCTGCTGCCTCCCTGTGAAGTGGTGTTCAGGTTACATTCCCCCCAGCTACAGCCCTCAGCCCTCCCCAGCCACAGCAGATCTGTAAACTGTTTACACTTCACTTCCCACACCTGGAAGAGGGCCAAGGCAAACCTGGAAAGAGGCCCACAAAGAGGAACCAGCGCAGGCCTCCAGATTTCAGCAGGAGAGGAGCGATTGTGTCTTGGAGTGGAGTATTGACTCAACAACACCACTGCCCAACTTTCATTTCTATCTGTCAAAGGCAGAGACCGTTGAACTGGAAACATTCATGTCCCCACACGAACATCTCTGCTTATTAATCTCCTCCGATTCATTATTTTTCTTCAACAAAGGCGAGATGCGCTTGTTCTCTGGATGCATTTGAATAAAAAGAATATGCATGTTAGTTATATTAGTCGACTTAATCACCTTCCTTTCTGGAACACCCATTCCAAGATTAGAAACATGCCCTCTGCAGCGTACATCCCTGCATTAGACCCGCTGGGGATATCGTAGCCTGTAGCCTGCCTACACACACCGCTTCTGCCATGTCAGGTTTCATTCATACACACTCCACGCTCCACACGCAAGTCTGTCATAGTCCGTGACATTCACTGCAAGCGTGATGTAAGTCTGAGACAGAAATCCTTAGTCCTCCCCGTTGGGGTGACGATAATGCTCCTAGAATGAGCAAAATCATCACGTTTTTTTTGCTGCATGGAAAAAGCCAGCCACTGTAAAAAGGGAAGGGAGGTTCAGATACACACTCATGATAATGACCAACTCTGCCTTGCAAACAGTCATTTTGCCTGAGAATTATTTTTACTTCTTCAATGAGACAGAGCTGTGGGTTTAATATAGTGACTGAGATGAAAGGTAAACTGGAGCGAAGACCACAGGCTCTTTTCTTCTACATATGAAAAGAGGGGCAGGTCTGTTTTCTATAAGAACGTCTTTAAAACAAAATGCGGCCCTCATCCAAGCAGCAAAGGAGGAGGGGATGAATTTAAATGCAGAGGATCGGCAGACCAGGCTACTTAGTACAATCGAAATGGAAAATTAATGTCAGCCACAGGACAGATGTGGGCCAGCCTATTAATTACCCATGTGTCCAATTTGAAAGTGGTTTTTTTTCTTGTATGTGACAGTTGCAAATAAAGACGTTCTGTGTTTGCATTGAGGAGAGGATGAGAAACCGAGACACGGAGCGAGCACTGAGAAAACCCATTGCCCCAAACATGCATGTCTTGCGGTGACATGTATATTGAATACCAATCAAGAGGCATGGGGCTTGTTAGCCCCAGCGCGGCACTCATTTCCAATGCACACACTGTAGCTCAATCAGAAGGCCCTGGTGGATAAAAGGAGATCGCTTGCCTGGCTCTCTGAATTTTAGCTAATACCACATTTGCAAGTCTTCAAGAGCAAAATGAGGAGGGTGGGGGGGTGGGTGGGGTTGGTTGCTTCTGGTGTGGGGGGAGATGAGTAAGATTTGAAGAAAAAGAAGAATATAAGAAGAGGTAGATAAAGATAGAGATGGAGTGATAGCACGAGAAGGAGAAGAGAAACATGCCCTATAAAAGAATTATAAAAGATTATTTCTTGCAATAATAAAAAAAAAGCTGTGAGCGGCTTTGTAGTGCACAAATGATGGAAGAGATGCCTGGTTGGGGATTATGCTCTTTTCATCATAAAGCCCCATCTGGTATACTAGCAGGACCACGTCTGTCCAGCCCTCTCGCCCTTTAAAGTGCCGGCTTGGGTTACACATCAATCCAGTCTTGTTGCAGCTGTGCTGAGAGAGAGAGAGAGAGAAAAAAAAACCTCACCAATTCTGCAAAACGCACAACGGAGCACTGCTAACATGCGCATACAGAGATGCTCATCCATTACAAAAGTGTTTGTGTGTGTGTGTGTGTACATGCAAATAGACAGATGGATGAACAGGGTGACCGATGGTAGGACGGGCAGATTTCACACATAGAGACACACACATATGTAGCCCCTTTACCCCCATGTGCAAAGTCCCACAGAAACAATGGTGGAACACAAAAGGCACAGCTCGTTTTTTTTGAAGCATGTCTATTTCTAACTTGAAAGAACCAACCATAATTAAAAGCAATGGGCAGCAACGTGGGATAAATGAGTAGCAGAGCGTTCCTCAGACCCCTCCTCATCTTTTAACTGAACCACTGGTCCAGTGCGTGACAGATGTTCCAGCTTCATTTGATGTGTGTGCATGCCTGTGTGTGTGTGTGTGTGTGTGTGTGCGTGTGTGTGTGTGGCTGGAGGGACATTATCACCTTTCATTTCCCTGGACTCCATCTTCAGAGAGCAATCACGAGTCCATCAAACTGTAGCAGAGCAGCTACATGTGAAACATATCAAGCATTTAGTCTGATGTTATTCCACCAAATGTGAAGTCAGAAGTCAAAATACAAACATCTTTCATAAATGAGCATTTGAGCAACACATTTCTTTAGGCAGCTCGTGGATCAATGAGTTGCAGTCATTAAATGTTAAACACGGGAAAATGTTCACAGCATTTCGATGGTTTGACAGCCGTTCAAATGATGTAGGGAGCTGGAACTTCAGGATATCATTAATTCCAGATAATAATGAAAATGATGTAGGGTAATAATAATGATAATTCATTATCATCGCACGACATCACATAGCCGCAACTGATTTACATATTCAGATTCTTGAAAGGGGATCGGTCACATTTCTCCTGCAGATGTACAATTATCTTTTTTAGAAGAGACATCTGCCTTTCAGCCACAAATGATATTAGATCCCTCACATCAACTTGAAGGACACAATTCACTTTCCAGCTATGTTAGTCCTTTAATTTTGCTGTCGGAATTGGCCGAGGAGGATGTTTCTTCATCTTTAGACCGTTTCATCCTCATACTGGGCCTCATCATTGGAAGAAAGTCCCGTAATCATTATCTCATGATCATCCGATGTCTAGCTCTTCCGAGGCCAATAGGAATACGAACAAAGAGGATAATATTACAACCGGATCAAGATAAATGGAACTCAGTTTCACTGGAATTAAAACAACCTTTTGATTCCTTTGAAAGGAGAGAAGGAATTGTGATTTGTTTGGCGTTAAAAGTAGTCTGTGGTCACCTTTGACCACTGTGGAGGGAGAAACTCATGCACTTTGAAAATAATGAACAATGAGACAGAACCAGAGCAACACTGAGACAGCAAGGTGGTGGTGGGTGATATGACTCTATTGAAAATTGTGCTGTTAACAAATTGGTGGGTCTCAGCTGTTTTCCAAGACTTCAGCCTCCAGGTGCGTTCGTCTGCCCGTTTGTCTGTCTCGCTCCGTTGTAGTGCTTCTTTCCATCAATGCTGGACGTTCACTTGTATCCGGACAGTGTGAATGACAACGCTGCCGGCAAAAGGGAGGTAGTTGACAGGAGAACAGTGAATTAAAAAAAAAAAATCATCACTCCCCACCTTCCTCTCATCCCCCACCCCTCGTCTCTCAGCAGATCTGGACAGCCCCGAGGAGATCAAACCTGTTTGTAAAGCCGCTCTGCTACCTCATGTCTGTGTTTACAACCTGACCGCATCGCTGCTGTACACTCATACAGCTCCGTCTGTGGTCCACGTCGCTCTCTATTAGATCAGCTGT
>CAAKHB010000496.1:3430-31024 GCA_901007665.1 Aeoliscus strigatus
CCCCCCCCGATCCTCTTCCCCTCCTTTTCCCTTTGTTTCCCTTATAAGGAACGGCCCGGCCATTTCCTCAGCTTTTCTGTGGGAGGTGGTACGCTTGTTTGTGAACACGGACAGGTCAGGAGAATACCAGCGTAGTTTTTCCTTTTCATAGATGAGCAGCCACAGGAATCTGATGCTAAAGTTGCGCGCTTTCCTCCATCTCCATCCGGTGGTGGTGGTCGGATGTGTGTGTGTGTGTGTGTGTGTGTGTGTGTGGGGGGTTCTCCAGGTGCCCAGTGAATCTCACCGATCATTTGATCTGACAAACATATTATATCCATGTACAGGTTATTGTCTTTGATTGAAAATCGATGTCATGATACTGATTTGACTGACCGTCTAATCCTGTCAATCATGAGTTCCCATGAAAACTCATCCAGCCAACTGTCAGCATAGAAAGTCAAATATTGTAATTGCAAGCTTTTACACTGAGTAAGTGATTATCATTCAGTTTTATTTGTAATGCCCACTTTACAGTCACACAAGACTACACCCTCTGTCCATCCTCACCCATCATGCAGTTTATTTCATAAATAAACTGTCAAAAGTGGATAAAAATCGGACAGAAGTCGTACTGGTTATTTTTAGGCCGGCAGAACGATACAGTAAGCGGTCAGATCTGGGCACGGTCTGACTGCAGGTTCTGTGTTGAATGTCACACCACAGTTTCAGACCTTTTTGTAGGTGCTTCTCTCTGCCACCTCTGAGCGTTACTGTCTTTGAGTAAAAACAGAGCAAACTAATGATAACAAATTAGATTTCTTCGGTTAAAGTTTCTTTTACTCCGCTCAAAAATCAGACGTGCAAATACGCAGCCATGGAAATGGTCCGTCAAAGTGAGAGAGCACACTGTTCTTCCAATCAGCTTCACCAGATGAGCCTATTCAACGGAATTCATCTGTTGTTGTTGTTGCATTCAGAAGTATACTGTTTGTATCCATGCTTTGAAGCAGGAAACAGGACTTGGAGTAATTTACACTCTTCTCTCTTCTGTCCATGTGTTAAGTTTCCAGATGGACCGTGGAGGAACGTGGATGAGGGCTGAGCTCTAGTGCAGGCAGAAGGCGCTGGGCCTGTCTGTGGTCGGTTGGCTCATTAGTCCATCAAGGTGAGGCGTCACTCTCACCGGGGCGCATAACGGACCGAGAAAAGGACTTTGCACCCCCTCCTTGCTCACCCCTGCCCCCTTTCCACCCTCACCCCCAACCCAGGCACATACTGGACCATGTCTAGCGGGCTGTCGGAGGGGGGCCGGACAGAGGACCTGGAGCGGAGTAGCTGCAAACAGGACTCTCCCGTTATAGAGCGCAGAAACCGCAGCGGCATCATCAGTGAGCCCCTCAGCAAGAGCCTTAAGAATTCCCGCACCCTCTCTCAGTATACCGCCGTCTCCTCCTCCACCACCAATGGACACACAGACGCTAGAGAGACTAAAAGCCACTCGGCCAAGCCTCAGCCACCTCCACAACCCCAGCCCACTGTCTCTGCACTCACAGCAGCCAAGTTGGACCGGACCCTAGAGCAGGTTCTAGAGGGACAGAATGGCCTGCTGCACTTTGCCCAGGCAGCAGCACTGTTAAAGCGGGCCGGTATGGAGCACATGCTCCTGCCGGGGGGTATGGGAGTGGGAGTTGGCAGTGGAGACGCCGGCTCAGGCGCAAGCGACTTGGAGGGCTCGTCTGTCACGGACGCCGTAGGTGGTCCAGTTGACTTCCCATATGGAGTAGGGGGTGGCTTCCCCTTTAACCCGGGGCTTTTCATCATGACGCCGGCTGGAGTGTTTCTGGCGGACAGTGCGCTACACATGGCTGGCCTAGCCGAGTACCCGGCGCAGAGCGAGCTGGCCTCTGCTATCAACTCTGGTAAAAAGAAGCGAAAACGTTGCGGCATGTGCCCGCCTTGTCGACGGCGGATTAACTGCGAGCAGTGCAGCAGCTGCCGGAATCGCAAAACGGGGCACCAGATCTGCAAGTTCCGCAAATGTGAGGAACTGAAGAAGAAGCCTTCTGCTGCTCTGGAGGTAAGACGGCCATTGTCATTGTTTTGTAAACTGCAATTTAGGTAACATGTTGACGGATGGAAGTAAGCCTCAGGTCCATGACCCCAACAATGGAAATTCAGCATAATGATCAACTTCATTCTCTTATGGTCGGTACAAACGCGAATGTCACTCAGCTTTAAGGAAACATTGTACGGGGGGGTTGGAACAAAGCTAGGAGGAGCTGGGACATGGCAGGTGGTGAGGAGTGAGCATGTATGTGCAGGGTGAGCAAACACCACGGGCGTATCTATAATCTGTCCGCACCATCCCACATCTCACCACTGATAGCTGCTGTCCCGTCTCCATCGCTTCCTGTGTGCGTGTGCTGCTTGAGCCTGCATGTGAATATGCTGAGAAAATGAAAGGTTAGTGTTGGCGGTCTGACATTAATTGTGCTGTGCGGTGTGTGTGTGTGTGTGTGTGTGTGTGTGTGCATGTAACACGGTCCATCTGGCCTCAGAGCTGTCAGCTGGAGCGCCAGGTGTCAGCATGGCACATGTGCCCCCACCCCCCTTCGCTCGCATCGTCCTTCTCTCCAGTGACACTCGGCTCCTCCAAACGTCCTGTCCGTTACCTCCATCGCACTCTGTGACCTGACCAACCTCAGCCGTGGTGACAGAATGACTAATGCTGGAATCGATCTGACAGATGTTCAATCTCAAAAGGAAATCAACGTCAATCAATAGTTCACGTGCTGCTGTGGTATTACGTATCATAAGTAATTGGATGATTACAAGCCCATGGTTTTGTGTATCGGGACGGGATTTGCGCTTCAACCCTTCAAACTCCTCTGACGTAGATGGAGGGTGACAGCTCAGCCGAGAGCGGCTCCCCAGTCAAACAGTTAAACACTCCTTAAAGGGACAGTTGGGTTTGTGGATCATTTGTATTGATACACATTCACCAAAGTACAGTCTGATGACATGGCGTTTAGATTGGAGCAGAGCTACCAGATGTTCTTGGAGCTCAGGGAATTCATCTGATCTTCTTCAGATGAAAACATTCAGTTAAAATGATCAAATCGCGACTCGACCTCAGAGCATTAATTCAGTCACTGAATTAGTCATTGGTAATTTAGTTATTATGCCTTCAATGCCTCAAATTCATTTAATACTGGTTTATTGACATTAGTTGTTGATATTCAGTATGCTTTCAAATCCTCAAACTTTGATCTCTATTGAGCTAATCTGACTCTTGTTTTGTGTCACGTAATTCTGCTTAATCAAATTAAGCATCATGTGTCCCGACTGGTCGCCAGTGTGTCTATGTAGTCTGTGTGCCATCGATTGCATAAATCCACCAGGCCTGAAAGAGTAACAGTGCTGTAATTACTTTGCACAAATTGTTCATGTTGACATTTGAAATGATGAATTAAAAGCCAATATATCTAAAGTGTCTGTCAAGCAGTTTCCCCCTTGTCATCATGCAACTTAACTGAATAATGAATGAATTAATACATGTCGTGTTTTTGTGTGGGTTGCTTGAGCAGCACTTCTCAATTACGTCTTCTATTCCTTAATATTGTCAGCATGAAGCCAATGTATGTTTTTCTTCCACGTCACCAGACCACGCTTAGTTCACATTTAAATGTGAACAGCAGACGAGCCGAGTATTTAATTGACGATAAAAGCGACAATAAAATGTGAAATCATATAAATAAGATTCCATTGCTGCCTCTGAGAGTTTCTGCAGCCCGACAGATACGCTCTGGGTCACAGAGAAAACATCACCATGTGAAAGAAACATTCAAAGCTCATATCTGCCCACACATAAAACCTTAACCTCCTTCACCTGTGGCAACCCACAGCAAGAAAAAAAGAGGAGTTGTCTCACCGGGGTAATTTGTTCAAATCCTCTGATGTTGCCAAACACTTGTAATTTCCAGGTCTGTGTGTGCAAGTAGAATAACTTGACCAACAGTCAGACGTCTGGAACTGTGGCTTCTTTGTCTTTAGATGAAACAAACGATCTTTGAATCTTTTTCGGTTTAATTAATAATCCTAATCGGGGAGGATTTACTGTTGGTCTGGTCTACGTTTTATTTGTCTACATGCAATCATTCATTTCCTGTTGGCGGTGTAGTAGTCTCAAATAGCTTTGTTATTAAGTCAACAGCTCTTGTCCAGCAGGTGATTAGATCACAGAAAACAGCCTGGGCCACCCGGTCACAGAGCATGATGTCATCAGTGCAGGCTAAATGTCAGGTGATGCGATTCATGGAAGACGTGTCGCTTCGGGGAAACTAGTCAATACTGTACCGATGATGTTACTGTGTAGAGACAAACGCACACGGACGATGTCTCAGTCAAAAAAGATTTCGACCTGGTTTAGGTGCGTTGAATGCTTACTCCGGGTGACGTGACAGCACCTGGAGAAATCATCCTGGCTTGTACGTTCCACGGTGGAGTGCAGCGAGCCTCAGCTGCAGCTCAGAGAGACCCGTAGTGCCACGTTCCCGTCCAATCAGGGCCGGGCAGAAGATCACCGCCTGCGCTGTCTCTGGAGGGACATGACGTCTTGTTTAACACTCGTGATCGGTTTGTGGCGCATCGTTTTGACAACTTCTCAACTCAGTCATGCCCACAGACATGTGCTGTGTATTAAAATGAAATGTCTCGCCTGTGTTTCACTGCATTTGCATCGAACGGTTGCGCTCGCACGTGTGTTCTCAGGAACCGGCGAGCGTAAGCGTCGATACACAAGTGCGGTCCAGCAGCAGCGTGGTTATTTTAAGGTTGTTGACGGCTCACAGCGGCTTTAACAGGAGCGTAAAAAATTGGCAAGTGAGGGGGAGTTAGCATGCAGAGGCCTTTGCCACCTTACAGCTCACCGGCTGAAGATGTCTGGATTTATTCTGGGAATGATACATTTGATAGAAATCAGTGGGAAGTCAGTTCCTCTCTGCTGTACGTCTGAATCGCCTCCAGTGGTGTTCTACCCTGCGATGATGTTTCACAAGAGTGAAAGGAGAGTTAGGAAGTTGTTGTGCACTTTTAATTTGTATATTTCACTATATGGTCAGGTTTTAAAATTGACACTAGATGAGGTTTGGGACACATTCTGCTGGTGCTTCATCTTGAACCGCTTCTTTTCTCTGAGAGAAAAGCCGGTTTCAAAGTAGAACCAAGAGTAATGAGATGAGAGTTAGTGAGATCATGAAGTTCATCTTCCCACCATCAAATCAAGACGAAAACAGTGTCTTGATTTGTTGGTGGGCATCTAGTCTGCCTAATGTATGAGAAAGAGAAGAAGCATCGATATCCAGGCAAGAGATGCTCACAAAGCCAGGAACAACACAAAGACATGACGTCCTGAATGGAGACAATGGCGCCGCTCCCATCACTTTGTGGAGGGCACCAGCATCTGGAGGGGGCACCAAAACATGAGAAGAATACAGAAATGATCACAATCATAAAAATATTATCGGAAAAATTATCTGAAAATGTGAATTGCATCATTACAGCTCAGCAATATGCAACATATTTGATCTAAATTAAATGAAATAAGGGTGCCCCCTGTCAGGCTCAGTCCTCTGTTCTCTGTCCTGTCGCTGAGGTGAGCTAAGTTCCACAGAGCAAATTGCACTGACTGGAAGTTCCCCACAATACAACACTGAATCTGGTCAATTTTCAAAATAACGCAGAGTCCCAGCAGTCCAGACTTATTACGTGAATTCAGCTAAAATGGAACGATTATGCAGCAGCGCACATATCTGCTCTACTGCCTGAACACGACATAGGCTACAGAGAAGTCAATGGCAAATGTTTACACTCTATGAAAATACCAACAATTTTTTTCCTCTGTTTGTTCTATAGTTTGAGATTGCCACCTTCTTGTTATTGAAACTGAAGCCTTTCTTTTTTGGGGGGGGCGGGGTGGGGCATCACAAAGCAATTGTGCTTAGGGCACCCAACTGGCTAGCAGCGGCCCTGGAGAATGGCGATACAGAAGTACACTAATGCAGTCAATGGTCTCAGATTTGGTGGAAAGGGCTGTTTTATTTGAAACATATTAGTATTGTCCTTTGGGGGCCACTGCGCCAGCATCATAGGGCGATGAGGACTATAGTACTCGCTGGTGATCGTCTCTGCCCCTCAGACAGCGTGCAGCAGACAGGCAGGACAGACGCTCACACAAGCTGACAGGCGCACCGGCTGACATCGAGGCAAGTTGTCGGAGCGGACAGACGGGAGACAGGCTAAGAAAGAGGGTCATGGGGGGGCCAAGATGTTGGTCTGAAAATTGTCCTGTGGGTTAAGAAAACCAAAACCAGTCTCACCACCTGCTTTTTAACCCACAAATTTACCTGCAGGATCCAGCGTGGACTTTTAAGACATTGAATATCAAACATCTCAATTTAAACGCACAGGAAGCCGAGATGCAACATTCTGCTGGTGCTAGAAACATTTCATGTGAGATGTCTGACAGAAATAGTTAATAATAGTAGTTAATTAATAATAGAAATAGACAGATACAGTTCTTGGCCTATTGACAGTTTTCACTCATTCAAATGTTAATTAAATGACGAACCTTTAATAACTGAAAAAGAGTCCAGATACATATCGATCTGTGATGTCTGGACATAAAATTAAAACGATATGAAACAGAACTCATCTATTAATTATTAGAATAATGAATGTGCGTTTGAAAACAGAAATCCCATCAATCACACCTGGTTCTGAAAAAGAGAGCAGGCTTTAGAAAAAGCATCACCTGTGTGTGCCAGCTGGAGTTCATCAGTGCTTTCACTCCCTTGTTTTAAAGGGGTTTTGTGCTCGTGAATAGCAGACAGACAGTGTAACATCCCACATACGCTGCCAGTGCATGGAGATGCTCTGCGTTCATTGTGTCTGTGCACTCTGTGTCCGCGAGGGAATCATCAAAACTGTTGATGAAGAACAAAAACCGAATGCTCGGTGGGGCATGAATCAGAATTAAACAGTTTAAAATGAATGTCAAAGGCTAACTTACTCGGAATGGCTGGAATCAGCTCATTAAAGCAGCACCTCTTTGTGGTATGTCACAGATTCATGCTGAAATAAAACAAATGGGCTCAAAAAAAACTCTATTGATTGTATCGGTTGGTTGGTTCACACCCACAGATCTGTTTGAACCGATGCAATCAGTGCTGCTTTATGTATCTATGAACTGCTGACATTTTCCCATTGATTGCGTGTGTTTGAAAAACAGCATTTAGAGTTCAACCGATGGATAATTTCTTCCCACACATTACGTCATGTTCCTACCAGGCACCAGGTTTCTGACATCTGTGTCACTGCCAGATGTTCCTATGCTCAGAAGCTCTTCTGAACAGCTGAGTGAAAGGTCACAGAGACGGATGAGAGGATACATACATAAAACCTCCAACAGAGTACATCATATGTTACAGCTGCAGTATGTGGATCTAGTAAACAGGGATCTATGTACTTTGACACTAAATACTAGACCAGCAAAAGTATTCCACACATTATTTATGTGATCAGCCATGGGTCATGTAATACAGCCATCAGTGATGTGATACAGCTAATGGCCATGTGACACAAGCAGTCATGTGACACCATCAGTCATGTGATACAGCTAATGGTCACGTGACATAGCCCTGTGCCTGAGTAAAGACATGTTTTGTTGTTTTTTTTTTCTCCCATAACCTCAAACATTTGTTGCTGATTAAATCCCACACACGAACAAAAGGAACCTGTCATACAAAGTGACGGACATGAAATCGCAGCAGCATTGGCATGACCGTCAAACATTCAATGAATATTTGCAAAAGGAAACGATCATTCAAAACCCACTTCACCACCACAGCGGCAAATGACGCAAATGGCTGACAACATTCAAATGGTTCCTCTGACAAACACCTCCCATCCCCCAAAGGACCAGAGCAGCTGATTGTCGCAGCCATGTGATCGCGGTTTCACTCGTTTTTCATTCCAAGGCTGATGCCTGATGTGGGATGGTGTAAGATGGTGTGATGGTGTGGGATGGTAAAGGATGGGAGAGTGTGGTTGTGGTGGACAGAGTAGATACAATCTCTGAACTCTTGTATAGTTCCTTAAAAAAGTTCAAAAAGTGGACAAGTCTCCTTCTTTTGTCAGTGCACCTTTCCACTGACCCACGGACAATGATGCCGACCTTTAAGAAACTGTGCGGCATACATAACGTATGCTGCACTTCCGCTGGATGCGTGAAATGGTTTCAACAAATGGCAACAGCAGAACTGTCTGTTAAAAATCTCCACACAGCCTCTGATGAAACTGTGAGCTCTGAATAGCACACTAGTGTTCAGGCTCTCCGCTGTCAGATTACTCTAATTGAGTCACAATTTGCTTGTGTGTGTGCTGTATCACCAGATTAATTACCCAGTTTGAAGGCTTTATACTTGCACTAAAACATTCCAATTATGTCAGCATGGGTTATTGTTCGAGGTAAACAGTGGCGCTGAAACTCGTTGCACAGTTTTGTGTCCAAATGAACTTCAAAAGAAGCGTGTGTGTGTGTCTGCGGTCTGGACTGGTGTCAAACTAACTGCTCACTACAGCTGTGAGAGGCTGAAGCAAAGTTGGAATATGCAGGTTACATGCAGGTTTGTTTCCTTTGGAATGTGATTAGCATTTAAAAAAGCCTAAAATAAAACCTTTTGGTCAGATACGAGCGATTGATAACTGGGCTTGTGTTTTGCGAACGTATGATTCCTTCAGTGGAGTACGACACAAATACTGAATCAGATTCCTTCATGCATGAGAATATCAGTTTTCCAGTCTCACTGTTTGGTGTGATTTCGTGGGTGTGCTGCGAGTGTCGGTTAAAGTGCCACTGTGTGTGGAGGTGTGTGACTGTACTTGAATACATATTGGTTTGGTGTGTGTGTGTGTGTGTGTGTGTGTGTGGGTGCATAAATGTTTGCCAAGCTCCTGGCGCAGCTGGTTAAGACTCTTTGCTGCAGAATGGAGCTGCGCTTTGCAGGATGCCAGCCACGTTGCAGCCCCAGGTGTGAGTCTCCGTGCTGACTTGCAGGCGTCTGCTCATCCCTGCAGCTGCACGCATGTGTCCCTCCCTGCCCAGAGCAAGCCGACGCACAGAGAAGCAGAGTGAGGGAGATGAAAAGTGGCATCATCTTTGATGATGGCGTAGGAGAGCAGCGCATGTGGTGGCTAAATAATAAATGTGACATATCGGGTTTTGTGTGAAGGCAGGTTTCTTCCGGTGACGCTGAAGGGAGAGTGGGCAGCTAACGGGCCGGACCGTGTAGGATGTCGAGATTTCACACGTTTTAAAAAAAGTGAATTTAGAATTTAACTCAACAAACAAAACCTTCATTCACACGTTTGTACTTCTGGCCACAACATCAAATTGATTTCGTCTAACTGTTCACTTATAACTTCTGTAAATCTGTGTGGCGTTTGCATGCTCCTTCTGTGTCTGCGTGGGTTCTCTCCAGGTACTCCGCCGTCCCCCATCTCCAAAAGCATGCTGAGATTAACTGCCTGTAGGTCTGAATGTGTGCATGAATGGTTTTCTGTCTTTACATGTCGGCCCTGCAATGCGGTGGTGACTCGTCCAGGTTGAACCCTGCCGTTCACCCAGCATTCACCCCCAAGCATTAACCGCGATCTTTAGCAGGAGCAAGCGGAAGATGACAAACATATGGAGAACTTTTGAGGGCGTGTTTTCTTCCACGTGATAATATCCACATAGAGCAGCTGATCAGGGTCAATGTCGATTAGCATTAGCATTTTACACTCCAATAATGTGCCAATCAAACATGCTCTTCTCTCTGTGTCCCTGTCACCTCTGCTCCTCCACTCTCTTCCTCCCCTCCCTTCGACTTCTGTTTTTCCAAGAAGGTGATGCTTCCTACAGGAGCAGCGTTCCGGTGGTTCCAGTAGGACTCCTCCTCCAACCCCTACCCAAAGCTCTGCCATCAAGTGCAATGCCAACTCTTGGATTGTCTCCAGAACAGACACTGGCTAATAAACACAGAAACAAACAAAAAAAAAACAACAAAAAACAAATGAAAATAAAGAAAACAAGGAGAAAAAAAAAATCAGTCGGGTTACGGATGCACCTACTTATTTCTTGAACCAAAAATGAAGCGTGAAGAAAAGCATCTACGGCGACTTTCATTCCCTTTTCTATGTTTCCATTTTGGTACCTTTTGTCCTTTTTCCAGCAGGTTTTTCTTTTCTGTTGCTTAAACTTGGAACTGTTCGTTGCCAGACCCAGAAATGACAGACTGAGAGTGGACAATCAACTAATTTCTGTGTTTGGTGTTATTGTTGTTCATGTGTGGAAACATACAGTACTTGTGTAGAGAATGTAAATTTACAGCTATATTTTAAAACTAGTAGCTAATGGCAAACATTATTCTAATTCCTCACCGTTCTGTCATTTAAACCCTTGCCTGTTTCATTTTGTTTGTTTCCAAACAGATCGGCGGTTGTCTAGGAAGGAAAAAAAAAAAAAAAGAAAAAGGATGCTGTCATTTCAAAACAAAACTGCGAGAATCCTGTTATTGAGTCTCCAGAGACTCCTCACTGGGTTTAACATGCTGTTTGCCAGATTTGTCACTGCTGTCATCTCCTCAATCAGCCCTCCTCTGCATTTCCAAACGTCTTTTCTAGTGAATCTGGCAGCCTTACGTTACTGTGGCCCTTCAGAGCATGTGCCAATGCTGCTCAGGGCAATAGCACGAAGAGACAGCACTTGCTCTGAGTCTAGCCTACTGAACGCACTGAGACAAGATGACTTTTTTTTTTATTATTTGTTATATATTTCATGATTTTGTTATGTTGCTGGGTAGCTACAGCTTTTAAAAATAACCGATCTTTGTATTTGTTTAGAAAAATTGGACTGGTTTTGTGAATAAAAAGGAATGCATGTATTCGTGTCAAATGTACAATTCTGATGTTTGTCTACTTGTCTGTTTGCATGTTTCTTTAACAGAACAACTGGTTTAAAGAGAAAATAGTTTCCCTTTCTGGTATTTTAATTTTGGATTGGTGTAGGAACATTCAAAAATCTGGTTCACCATGAGGTATTTCCCTGACAGGCAAAATGACTGATGGAGCTTAGCAGTGCCAACATGTAACCACCAGTATTTAAAACATGTTTAAAAGGGGACAATTAATTACAGTGCTTCTTCACAAATGCATGAACCCCCTGAGAATCCCACCAAATGTAATTTGTCCCACTGATCTCCCTCTTTGTGCCAGTGGCAGTGAAGATCGCAAACAGGTAATGCATGAAATCATTAGTCATGGATTACTAAAGGGACGTTTTGTCTTCAGACATATCAGGGCCATCGCAAAGAAGCCTGAATAAAGTGTCTCTGTGTTTAGGGCTGGATGTGTGATGCATTCATGGAGCAGACGCTTCAAGACATGGATAAGTCAATGCAGTGCTAATTTCAAAAGATCTGACATGTGGTCAGTCTCACATGAGGTCTTAGTGTAATTACTGCTTCTAATGACTCACGTCGCTGACTCCGGAGTGAATCTCACTCCTGCTAAATGAGGCTTCTCAATGACTTTTTTTTTTCCCAGTCACTCTTTTATGTCCAGGTGGGGAATGCGATGCAGAGATCTGTCGCAGCCTGAGCGTTTTTAATTAGCGTACATCCACAGTGGAAGGCCCAGTATGGTGGGCTTGTGTCCTCGTGATCAGCTTGGCGAGCGCAGGGTTGAGGAGTGTAGCTATATTCCCAGTCCCCCCCGCTCCCCACCCCAGACACATGCACACACACACACACACACACACACACACACACACCCCAACACCACCGGTGACAGTGCTGGGCTACTGCCATCGCCATGGCGATGGGGGGGTTAGAGAGAGTGTGTGTCTGGGGGGTGGAGGGGTAGCTGAGGCCTTTCATTATTAATGTGCACCGCGGCGTCCTTACCTCCTCTGAGCCTGCACAGCTCAGTGCCTGACCTGCCATCCAAGGGAGAGGGACGTGGGGGTGGGGAGGGGGGCAGAGATAAAGGAAGAGCGAAGCGCCAGAGAGAACGAAAGAGACAGCGTGACTGTGTATGGCGCAGAAGCATCTGACTGTGAGGTAAAAATTCACTCATGCACTTTGGAGACGTCTGAGTAGAGAAATCAGATGGATGTGGGGTGTGGTTGCAGGTGATTGCGGGTCGTGTCTGCTGAGGTGTAGCAGCCCAGGGGCCTTTGGGGGCGGGAGGGTTGGTCAGGTGTTTGCTGGTTGTCTCCATGCAGAGGGGCGCTAGGCTCAGTGAGCAGGCCTGTCACACTGGGAAAATCCTGGAATCTTATCACCGCCTCGCAGACACTGAGCCGCACTGATCTACTCACCCGCGTTGCCAGCAGACATGCCCTTCCCCCATCAAATGCCCCTGCACGGTTGGCCCATTCTCAGCTCGCTCACCACCTTCTTCCGCCGGGGAGATAGCAGGGGCCGATGCGGTCCGATTGTCGAGGAGGGAGGAATGTATCTTGTAAAATGTGACTTACAGGAGGAAAAACACATGAACACATGTATGAGGGGACCGCAGAGATGAAACCTGTTGAAATAGTGAGCCCTCGTTCACCTGTGCCTTCATAAACGCCTGCCACTAATCTACGTTTTGCAGATTTGTGCGTCAAGGATATATAATCTGATAGATAAATGTCATTGATATGACCCTTTAACCAATTTGACAACTTTTTATAATAGAAATAAAGCAATAAAGCAAAGGCGGCAAGAGGGAGCAGCTAACTGCTTTAGCTACTCATGGGTTAGCTACCACCCCCTTAGTCATATGAATAGTGAAAAAAAATGTATGCTTTATTTATAATTTGGAATGTCTGCTGGTACTTAATAACTGAAACGTTAAAAAAAATACATGAATAAAAAATATTTTCCGATTGAAAACAAAACGGGTTTAGCTAATGGCGCGCGTTGACCCGTTGACCTTTCAATCACTTCCTGTTAGCTTGCGATCACGTCTTCGATCACTCCGCTTTAACGAAAAGACTCATTGAGGTTGTATTTTTTTTTTTTTAACGTTCAAGTGTGGAGACGTAAGTCACAAACTGTTAATGTTTCGGCGCTGGTGGTCTCTGACAGCTCCTGGAGTTTCGCAGACTCAAAAATACATGAGGCTTCAACACGTCCGTTCGCTCTGCGCAGTTTTTTTGTTGTTGTTTTTTGTGTGTGTGTGTGTGTGTGTGTGTGTGTTTTTGTCTGGTGGTTTGAACAACGACTGGAGTTCCATCAGTGGGACGGAGCCAGTGAAACGGCGACAATCACGCTGATATCCCCGTACTCAACCCCACCTGCGCGTGGTGACGTGGAGAAGACACGGTAAGTGTTTGTTCACGTGCTGATTGTAAGTACCTGTGGAAAACAGATGAATCACTGTCAGATTGTTTTTTAATCCGAGCTACAAATGAAAATGGGGTTGTTTCTGTTGCTGTCTGTGGTTTCTGTGTTTGTTCATCGAACTTTACTCTGAGATCATGATAAACCCCCTCTTAACTGTGGCCCTGCTGTGATTTTAAGCAATATAACATATTTGGTGTTGTAGCTCATAACACCATATTTGGTGTTTATAACCTTTCTATGGTGTCCATGCAAATTATAAAGAAAGATCATTTACAGCATACTTGCCAAACTAGAACAGACCGTAGTGTGAGACAGAGCAACAACTTTGGCACATTTGATCGACCAGGATAGTCTTCTCTCACGTAAACCACCAAAACAAAGTTAAACTCTGCATTTCGGATTGCTGTAAAACTGTTGGACAGAGATACACCGGCAAACCGGTTGTTGTTAACTGGCAGCACATGTTCACTTTCAATGATATCAATTCCCCATGATTTGTCCTGGAGAACGATGGTGACTGTCACAGATTGTTTCATGAAATGTCATCATGTGACACACAGTGATTGATGGAGGCCATTTCCATAATATAAACGTGTGGTTTGGTTTCTTTGAATAAGTATATATATTGTTCCACACGTGTTGTCCCATCCACCCAATATGTTTGAATAGGCTACTATGAAATATCTCCACAGGAGAACAACAACGATGTTTCTACGTTGTTGTCACTGTTGTTTCAGATGGCTGTAGCACAGTTTGTACCATTGATTGATTGATTGATTTTCCTTGCCTGGCCAGCGATGGCTTCCTGTAGAAAAGCCAGCTATAGAAGCTCGTCCGCTGAAACGTTAGTCGAGTGCTGATCAATTCAGCTGCAGTCTGACTGCAGGCAGCACAGGCCAGCTGCCCAGAAGCTGAGGGCTTTGCCGACGTGTGTTGTATTTCTCGATTTGCTGACTAAAAGCTTTTCCTTTTTTTTTTGTACCTAATTTTGATTTTGTTGGAGCGTCATATCGAATATAAATATGAAGGGAAATGAAAGTTAGATTTGTGAAACTTCTCTGGCAATCAGTTTCTGGTATATAAATAAATTATTGATAAGCAGCAGTGCTTTAGGGAACTATAAAGGCAATTTCATCAGAAAGAGTGTTACAGAGGATAAGCCCAATTTACAAGTGTCCTTGCCCCGGGGAACCTTACAGCCATTTTTTTGCCTTTTACCTGTCACACAGCAAAACAGATGAGTTGAAATATCTGGTGCAGGACGCTCAGGTTAATGACTGCCATTGTTGACATAATTATTGAAAGTTTGGAAAGTACCAAAGTAGCAACTAGCTTTTGAATGTCGATGGCGATCCTCGGGTCAGATTCATAATGAAATGATGATCACTTCTTGCTCCGAAAGCATTTTTTGGGGGGGCGGATTTTGGGCTAAAACCTAAAACATCTGTAGCAGCTCTGTTCAGCTCATGTTTTGACACATACATGTAATGGGATGTCAAATTAATTTAGATTTGATTTTTGTGTTAAAAACACAAGTCGGTGATATCAAATGTTTCATATGGATTTTTCTTTGAGTGCACACACACACACACACACACACACACACACACACACACACACACACACACAGGAGGACACGTAGGAACAGATTAAGTCCAAATCAATTGCAGCGGCTGGACTAGGAGAGAGATTTCACCCAGGGTTCTCGTTAAGGTCTGACACATGCGGCAAAGGCTTGAGGGAGTGTTATTACCAGGGTGATGGTTGATAAGACGCTCGTTTCTCCACGGTGAGTCCCACGGGAAAATGCATCATGCAGCCATGGAAACCATAAGGCTAGGTGTTGTGCTATAATTGGGCCAGAGTTTTTTTATCCACGGTGCATCTGCATTGTCAGGCACGTCACTGTCTTCAAATGAGATATGAATGTGCAGGTGCAGCAGAGGAAACGTCACCAATTTTTCAAGTTTTTCCCTGTGTTTTATGTTTTTCTTTTAATCAAGCAAAATGATACTAGGTTGATAAGATAAAAGATGAGTATTTCCTGTAAATGAAGAACAACTTGTGAAGTATTGTCTGTGTGACTACGTATTTTGAGGTAGTTACACCTCATGTTAGCTACTAAAATTGTGTAAAAACACAGATTTTCCTTAGGCTGCATGTAAACTGCATCAGGAAGCACAGAGTAAGACAGAGGAAGGAGATGAGGGAAGCGGAGGAGGAGGGAGTAGGAGGAGAAGAGGGGAAAGATGGTTGTCAGCCAATCCCTGCTCAGTCTCTGTAACTTGGTTGATTACGATCAATTTCCCTGGTATCGATGGCCTCCCTGGCCCTGAGCTACTCTCCCCCCTGCAGTTTGCATGGTACGTGCTTTGTGTACCGTGACATGACTCACACTCCACCACACCTTTTCCAATCCCTCGCTCTCCCACCGGCAGTCCCCTGATGCTGGCCTTGAGAAATATCCACAGCTGCATGTCGGAGGTAGGAATATAAACCAGCATTTCAAAATGCTCATCGACGCAGTGGCAGGTGTGGAAGAAAATAGGGGGGAGGAGGAAAAAGTTTGGGTGCTGTTACTGCAGCAGTGCTGGAGAAGTGTTTGGTCTGTCAAGGATGCTGAAGGATCAAGCTTTTTGTTGAAATGCTGAAAGAGACAAAGTGGAAATGCTGAAGGTTGACGCACTGGACTGAAAGCCCCAAAATTTGAATTTGTTCTGGGGAATCGGAAACTGTCCCCCCTCTGGTATGTGCGGGGGTGCATCCCGCACTCTTTATCGCTGCACACTTGGCACGCTCCAACCGAATTAATTGCGTCTCTGCAAGGGAGAGGGAGAGCTGGATTGGGAGAGGGAGAGAGGTTTAGTCCTTCTGTTGGGCTGGTCCTTCTCGAGTCGTTTCAAATTCTGCCCCCTCCTTCTGCTATTTACCCCAAGACGTTGTGGGTTTGAAGCTGGAAGAGTTTAGTTTCTTGTGGCTCGTGCACGTCGCACTTGAATATGTACGAAGAACCTACTTAAGGACGTCATGGCCATTTTAGGAATGGAACAGATATTTAATGGATTCTGTCGTTCCCCTCACCTCCCTCCTCACAATCAACTGCTGCTGCCATGATGACTCAAACCCTCATGTTTGCGCGTCAAAAGCTGCATGAGCGTCACCTTATTTGTCACCGAAAATGGATCCCACACCTGCCGCTATGTTACCAGTTCTGTGAATTAGCCTGCACTAGATTATGTTACAAAGGGAGAGGCTTTGAGATAACTTACCAATAATAATCACAATGATCGCAGCGGTGCAGCTCTGCAACTGGAAGAATCAGTCCCACTTTGCCGTTTGTGGGTTTTTCTAATCATATTTATGGGACTGACATGTTTTGTGGCACCAAAACACCTTATGCAACAGGTTTTAAAAGCTTCTTGAGGGTTGAACATTCAGTTGTGTTGCTGTAGAGCCAGTGGCTGCTTTAAGTCGGTGTGTGTTGTTTTTGCAGCAGAAGGCCTTCTTGGTTGGTTAACTGCATTGTTTACTGGTCCGACAGTGAAGATTCACAACAGCCACGATAGGAAATGGACTCGGTGAGAAAGCTGAGCTTTCCGTCTGTCCGTCCGTCTCACTCCCTCAATCACTCACACACACACACACACACACACCTAAACCCTGTTGTGGTGCATGCAGTGGGGGTAGAGAGGTGTTGGCTGTAGGACAGCGACGGCCCACAAGGTCAAAGAAGGCAGTGTGTATGGCTGTTTTTCTGTGTTTTCTCTCTCTCAGTGGTGGAGCTGTGTGCTGCCTCCCCGGGTCTCTCCTCTATCTGGTCAATACCACCCCACAGCTTCTGACGATCAATGGAGGGTCAATACCTCTCAGACGCCTGCCTCTTTGTGCTCTCACTGATTTAGCTACCACCTACCCTGGCCATTTTTTTTTTACTTTTTCTTTCTCTCGTCTTGTTTTTTATGACCCCAGCTTTCACTGAACGGCACAAACCTGCTGAAATTAGAGAAACAGCACTAAATCACTCAGGCAGAACACACATTTTCTGCCCAACGGTACAAACAAACCATGGGAAATTAGCGTGACTATAGTCCTGAAATGCATCATCAAGAAATTTATTCTCACTTCCTCCGTCAGCTGAAAGAACTAGTCAGTGCATCTCAAATATATATCAGTGTGAAGTATCATATCCGTTCACACTAAATACCAAATATTAAATAAATGTGTGCTTGCGGTTCCACTTGACAACACAATGAAACAATACAATCAGGTGATACTACAGGTGAACACACACAATGGCCCAGTAGATGGGACTATATAAAGTCTTAAAAAGTCCAAACTGTGATATAACAGAGCGTACAGTCGTTCAGACAGGACACTCAGTCATGCATGCGATCAGGTGACTCGTGAGCGTACACGTCACAATCAGTCTGACAATAGGTCTGCCTGTTTTAGCCAAAGAGGCTCACACTCATTCCTGCATCACATTCACACTGCTGCTGCTGACTGGTGTCCAGGACGCCCGTTGCACTCCCCTCCGTCTCATTGATCCTGCTTTGAATGACACTCGCGCCTGCTGTTGTGGACGTGTTTGTCAAGCTATCACAGACCTATAGCTGCAGGACACTATGTATTCATTTGTTTGAACAGTATATTTATTAATCGTGTATGCATTCATAACATGTACACATTGGCATTTGCAACAGACTGGCAACAAGTTGTGGTTTTACTAAAGTCATATGACAACAAAGAACATCTTTCCAGACACAAAATATTCAGTGCATATACATTTGTGTAACAACATTCCTTATATTCGGCTCGTAAGGTTCTCAAAAAGAAAAAAACCTAAAAAGAAAAACATCTTTTCTTTCTTCCTCTTGCTCGTTGGGTTCATTTTTAATTAGCACTAAGAAAAAACAGCAGGTATGATGTGCCTGAGTTAAATCATTAAAAATGGCACGTTCAACAACCTTCAACCTTCTACCACTCCTCACTCTCATAATTCACTGCAAAACTACAAAACAGTCAGATAATCTAGAGTTAAAATAAATCACTTGAATACAATAATACTGCAAGAGTTGCTTACTTGTCCTAAAATTGGGTGTAACTCAAATAAAAATGTTCAGTGTGTTTTATTGGTTAGAAGACACATTGACTCAAATTCAGTGTCCCCCCGTTATCTAGCTGATGTGCACTGATTCAAATCCTGTGTCCCCTTTAACATCTTACAGACGAGGAAGTCGGCTCTCTATCACGTCAAGCTTCCTTCAGCTAGCCTTCTTCCAGCCCCCGGTTCACCGTTTTGAGATAAACTGATAACCTTTGTAATTTCCTTATAATCCATCCATCCATGTTCTTACCCTTATCCTGTGCATAGTCGTGGGGGAGTAGGTTACCCCCCGTGGGCTGAACGTCACCCAGTCACATTGTATTATGTACAGAAGACTAATTTATCGGTCAGCTGCAACACTTTATTGGTCACTGTTGGCTGAAACATGGACGAGCAGTGACCACAGAGGAGCAGAAGACAACCCCAAGGACAGATAAGTAAATACATCTGGTGTGTGTCCTTGACCAGTCAGGCTTTGATTGACACTTCTTTGTCAGAGGATCATGTGATTTATATTGTGAAAAATTCAACATCGCAACAGGTAGACCAGGTGAAGGTGTCACAGTCCAATTGCAGTTTGTCCCCTTCGGGTCCCCAGCAGCAGTTGACTAGCATCTCCTCTGATGGATGATTGGAGGGCTCCTGTGGAGCACAGCGACATTATGGTAATTGTCATTACTGAGGTTTGAGTGCGTGCGTGAGTCACGCCATTAGAGAAAGTGCAATTACAGTAGGCTTTGGTGACCTTGCTGACTAGTAGAGGTCAGGGCTTCTCATTAGAGTGTGGTGGAAGGCAGCCCAGTGTCTCCACTGTGCCAATCAATAAGAGTGTAGCTTGGCCGGTGCTAATCAGAGCTTTGACGCAGCCTCACGCCCTGCTACCCCCCATCACCACACATCTCCACCACTCTTCCTCTGTTCCACCTTTTAGCTCGCTTATTACCAGTGCAAAAGCACCCTTTTCACTCCAGCACAGCAGTTATGGCAAGATTGGTGGAAAATAATTTAAAAATATGTGGAAAATATCATTTCTTTGTAGAGGAAAAACAGCAAGTGTTTGACATATGACTGCTGTGATCATCCCTTTGTTCACTGATAGCATCCATGTACATGTGCAACAAATGTGAAGTGACATTAGTAAATATAGATCCACATCAGCATTAATTTGCTGCATGTCATTTACACCGACTACAGGCTTTCATGTACCGACCTGTAAACTCTTGCCCTTTGTCGTCACAAATTCCTATAAACAGTATGTAGATGGGCTGAACCATTCAATTTTAGTTGTTTTTTTACTTTGTGCATTGAATACCCTGTTACGTGTTATCATCTAAGAGCTTGCGCAAGAACAGCTTGTGGAATAGCTTAGCCTACAATTCATTTATCTATTGGATCATAAAATGTGTAGATTGTGTCTGATGTATGCAAAGTTACAAGCCACAATTTTAAAACCCATGGACATTCACAAGAGGCTGCCAGTGACAGGGTCACTTTGAACTCAGACATTGACAGCAAACAAATCCTTCGCTACAATGTAGACATTATCAGCTTGGCCATCCTGAGTGCAAAATATCCAATTAATAGTTAATCAAGTTAATATTATCTTTTATTATTCAGTGAATCAGAATTGTTAGGGTTACTCCTGATATGCCAGAAATAGGGCTTGAGTTGCAGCAGTGTTACAACACATTTCAGAAATAATTAGTACAGAAGCAGTCCTGACACCTTAAAGGCACCTTGCAGAGCTCAGTCGCCCCGTGGAGACTCCTGCTCCCAGCAGGATGCTTTTTAACCAGTTTGCCAAAGGGTGGGACCATTCCCAAACAAATATGTCGGGACAACATAGATTCTAAAAGAGACACCCTTCAAAACAGAGTGCGTCAGAGATGACTCAAATGATTGCTCATGCGATGCATGAGTGGAACAAACTGGAGCTACTTCATACTGCTGTTGCTTGATGTCAGCACGCCAGCATGAACCCGTAGTGTCTGTTCCAAGTCTCAGTACAGAAGGGGTTGGATTGAAGGTAGAAACAGTAGTCAGTAGAAGTAAAACTGCGGGAAGATACATATCTTCACCCACATTCTTAGATGTCAGGGCATGTCATTAATCACCCAGAGGTTCTCCCACCTGTCGTGACGGTCACAGAACCTTGAAGCTTTGTGAAATTGGCGTTGAGGGTGTGTAGCAGCGTGCTCTGTCCACGCTGGTGTGAGGTATGCAGTGCTGAGGGTGGGGGGAGGGGTGACAGGTCAACACCGCCTGTTCTTTCCTCACTGCTTGCACTCCAGTGGTTTGGTCAACAGCCGAACTCATTAATTCAAAGTCCCCTTTGACTTGATCATAGTACCCACAGGAGATGTCTCACGAGATTTCCATTCTGCTATCTTCAGCCACATCTGATCATTCTCTCTTTTTATCATTGTATGTTCTCTGGAATAGCCCTTTATGGAATTTAGCCAAAGCATGGTGTGCTGCCCCACTGTAACCAAAGAAAAGAGAATTAATGTTGAACAGCACAGAATAGTTATTCTGCTGTAGAGTCCATATATTACAATGCTATCATTAATGGCAAGAAATACAAGGGTAAATGGTCTTTAAACAATAGTGACAATTTGGTTTTTGCATTATGGAATGAACATTATGTTTTAATTATGGATTTGTACCATCGCTTGATACTGGAAATGGGACTGAAGATTTCACCCCAAACTCTTATGTTGCCTTTCATGGATATTTTAAGGGTCAAACAGGAAAAAGTCTCTCCAGTGTTCACTGTCAGAGCAGACTTTGCTGGTTGTTGTGTTGTCGGTGTCTGTGCGTTGCTCCATACTGGCTGCCTGTGGTTGTTCGTAATGGATTGTAAATCCCGGTGCAAGCACAGAGCCGCATACCTCCAGGCGATGCTCTCGCTCTGCGCACAGCTCGTACTCTACGCTCTGCTTCCCTCTCCTGCTTGGCCTTACTTCTCTGGTCAGTCCTCACCCCACCAACATATACCCCACCTCCCCACCAGCACAGCTAACACTGCCAGTCTTTTCTTCTAATAACATTTATATCGTAACACGCCACCTTCAACCTTTAACCCTTAATTCGTCTTGAATTTCTAACTCAGAGGTCCCCAAACTTTTTTGCGCCATGAACTGCTTTCATATTCCACATATTTTTCAGCGGATAAACACAACAAAATGAAATTATGCCACTAGCATGAAAACAAATAAAATTATATATATATATATCAAATATGAAAACAAATATAAAATGCAAAAGTGAGAGCCCTGCACTTGTTTCTGTCCCATCTGGGGGGGGGGTAACATGAGACGTGACACCCGACAGGCTTTGTGGTTTGTCTTTTAATGCGGGGTGATCGGTCTGTGCCGAATAAGTTGAAAACTCCATTGCCTCGTTTGCCAGCTTGTCGCCACATATTATGCAGAAAGGGCTTGGAGCCTGTAAATCACTTGTAGCAATAAATCCGTATGTCAAATACGACTCTTGGTATTGTCTGTTGTAATCTGTGAAATAAAGTCAAAAAAATTCTGCAGCGATGTTAATAGTTTTCAGGCCTTCATTTCATGCTATCACAGTGACAAGCGGAAGAGATGTGCAAGAGACGGGAAAGAATCTGATCATTTTTCAAAATAAACCATCTCTCAATACAACAGATTTTTGTTCATTCATCTGCTTCCTATTATATAATATATAAAACTGAAATGCAAATGCCTTGTCAAATGTGCAGTGAGGAAAATCTGGTACTCTCACTTCATTCCGAGGGATTCCTGTTCATACCTGTCACAGTAGTGGTCCAGTGCTCTGGTTGCTTGCCTTCTTCGGAATAATCATTAGATGCTACTCATTAAGCATAACATATTTTGTGTCCTTTCTTCATCGCATAGCGTCTTTGTTTACTGATAAAACCTCTGAAGAGAACTTGGAATATGAATATGATTAGATGCTTGTGTGTCTGGATGTCCGTTGTGTCGTTAAAGAGAGGCTGGACGGCCTCAACCGTAGGCAGCTCAGCTACAATCAGACTGGGGAGTCAAGTTGCCAACAATGAGTCATGTAACTGGAAGACTTTCTACCTCCCAACCGTTGCCCAACAACCTCAAACCTCCCAATATCTCGTAGATCACTAAAACTTCCCCCCTGCTGGAAGCAGCACCGATGACACAATGTATTTGTGTCCTATTTGGCAACATGTGGAAGGATAGCTTAGCCACACAAAAAACACCTTATGATGCAGTGTCACCTCTTTGAGTTTGCACAACTATTACCCGTCTGTCCTGTAGGATGCAAAATCAATCGCTACACTTTTGATAGAACGAGCAGAGTTGGCAGATTTCTGTGTCTCTACCGCCATCCCACCTCCTACCGGCAGCCTGGTCTTAGACATAACAAGCTGCTGCATGATGAACCAGGGCCCAGGGCCTAGGCCAAAGTCTGGATTGGACTAGAATTCAAAACGTCAGTGTGCTCACCTGCTCCAGCTCTCCAATGTTCTTGTCCAATTGTATCTCTGGAAATCATACTGTGTGGATCTCTTTTCTTCATTGAGCTGGTCCCTGAGGTCCAGAGCATCTCTCCCTTGTTTTGTAGGAATTGTGGTTGACAACATTATTTTAGTGGAAAACATTTTGCTCTCTGTATCACTGTGTGGAAAAAAACCCACGGTTACTAATGAACTGACTAGTGCTATATTGATATTCAGCTTGTCACCGTATTACTTTGGTGTTCAAGTCCAGTCGTTTATGTCGTTCCCTTGAGAGATGAATGGAGCTTCTAAAGGAGCACTGAAGGGAGGGGTGGATTTGTTTGGCTGTTGTAGTATCGTGCTCCCCCTTTAGGAGGCAGAGAAAGATGTAAAAACTAATAATGTATTTGGCCTGTAACACAGTTTTCACAGCCAAACTCCTGTTCATTGGGAGTTTTATTCATTTTCTAGTCACTGGTTTGACCATTGCTGCACGTCTACTTCAGCATACTCGTATAGTGCTTGAGAAACAAAGAGGAACAGCCTAATCTGGGTGAGTTCACTTTTCAACAGGGGAGACAGACGGTTGTTTACTGGCCTCATTATGTCGCCTGCTGTCCTGAGGAGGTCACGCGTTAGTCCTCTGTCCACCGTCTGGGACCTATAAGTCCAGTACCTGACAAGAAAAACCCTGTAAAGGTTTTCGCGTATGAGGAAAGCTTGAGATGCTGTGTCCAGTCAATGCAGTACAAACTAAATAATTACAGTGAGTGTAACTACACAATAGGAAATATCCAGTTAACTGAAAACTACAATAGATAAAGACGTATTTGAAATTGACCATGCTTCTATAAAACGTAGTTTCTTACATATCATAGAATTGCTCTTTAAACTAACAATCTTAAAATGAGTCTGGGTCTGTCATTGACGATTTAACACCACGTCAAATTAATGTGCAGTAAAGTGAATAGTACAAAATGGAAACAATACTTCAGTCCTATTGTTGAAGTGGATGTTGTTTGCCCCCAGTGAGTAGATGACTGTGTTGTTTTTTCCCCTCTCTGCAGTCCCCCCATCTATAATCCCTTTTATTGAAATCCGTGTCACCTGCCGCCTGCGCAGTCCAGCACCCTGAAGCATTAGACGGCTGGCATAGTGACGGGCACTGCAGTGAGAAGAGAGGGAGAGAAGGAGAGACAGAGATGGATGCATCTTCTCTCTTATTTATACAAATAAGAGGTTCATTATGTGTCTATTCGACTATCATATCGGTATCATCTCGTGTTTTCCAGTGATGATGGCGTCACATTTCGCTGTAAACTTGACATCCCCCTGCTGTTGTGTCAGCATACGTCACCCGGTCTGCCAGCACTGTCGGTCAGGAAAACGGAGTCCTGGTGGGCACCTTGGCTGGATGTTGTTGTGTTACTTGATGAGTGTATCTGCGTTTTATCTTCCCTTGCACACAGCAACAACGAGACGGAGTGTTTGTGTTTGGGCAAGGAATGAGATGGACAGGGTGAGGTAAGCCCACGCCAGGAGGGAGGTGGAGAGAAGACGAGCGAATGATAGAGAGAGAGGAAGAAGGGATGATTCAGACAAGGAAGCACAAGGGAATTTTGCAAACCTGACATATAAATTATTAACAAACTCGGGCTAAATGCGTAAACTCTCCCTTCTTGTTCATGCTCTCTTCTCGGTTCTCACTCACCTCTAGCGCAAAGCCGTCACATGCAACCCAGACGTGTTCACACATTTATCCACGCACACGAGCTGCCACGTGATGCTCGTAACATTAAGCGGAGCATGTCAGAAGGTTGTGAAGGTGTCAGGCACAAGGCCGGCAGGAGTGTGGAACTGCAGGGAAGACATCACGAAGAAAGATGTCAGAGGGAGGATGGTGGAGGTGTGGGGCTTTAACAGAAAACCAGGGGAGAGCAAGACCGAGCAAGATTCAAACAGCACAGCAACAGGAGCGAGGTTGTGAGGAAATTAAGCAACATGAAATATACACCGCAGGAAAATGTAATTGCACTTTGAGGCAGACTCTTTAATGATAACAGTTTGAAAAAATGTAAATATCAATTATCTAAGACTGAACGTTTGCAGCTAGATTTAATGTTTGCTGGAGAACAACGCATCTTTCGTTTGTCGCTAATCATGAGTAGGTGTTCAGTCCATTTGGCATTCAGTGTTCTCCAATCAACTGGCTGGAACATTGGGGCTTGTGTGCGTGCTTGTGTCAGTGTGTGAGCGTGCGTACGTGTGTGTGGAGGCAGGCGGGCACTGCTTGAGCGGTCACTCTGCCCCTCAGGCAATAGTGTGTGCTTGGAAGGGAATGGATCCTCCCCCAGGAGTTGTGTCTGTGTGTCTGTGTGTGTGTGCGCGTCCTTACGATAGTTTTTGCTGCAGTCTGTCCTCTCATAACGGTCTGGTATCCACGACCATCTATTCACACACAGTATCCAAGAAAAATGGTAAATAAAATGGATGAATCACTTTAGTTATTTATCAGGAATGCTTTAGTGTGACAGGATCAATGTTTGCAGTAACAAATCCACATCCTCTGACGTGGCCATATGCACGTCACTATACGTCAGAATGGTCACTGTCAGATCCCAGGGATTTAATTCATATCTGTTTCTGACACTAAAGCCTGTCTACGCCATGTCGCTACTCTGTTCCCAGCGCGCCTTCCAGGTCACACTGGGAGCGTTTCAGCAGCGGAGCGAGAACGCCAAACGAGTACCAGGAGACAACGAGTTAGAGAACCAGAGTCAGGAGAAGAAAAATTCCTATCGTTAGTGGAGCGGCCATGACAGTCTGCAATGGTGGAAACAAACGTTACGCGGTGCACAACGTGTAGTGTAAGTTTGCCTGAATGTAGTAAAACCTCCGTCTTATATCATCAGCCAGCATGTTGTATAATGAATTTAAATCCTTTATTGGTGAGTGCGCTGGACTGTGTACATAAACTCAATTAAATCCATGTTATGAGTGTAACTACGTAATCAAGATAATATTCTGTGATGGGAGTTCCTAAATAAAGTCAATACTGTATGTCTTACTGTGAAGGTAAAAAAAATAAAATAAAGCCCAGATTGCCTTTATTTCCAGTGTTTGACCCACAAGCTCTGAACTCACTGAGAAAGTGTTATCAGTAATTACTTTTTCCAGCCTAATTGCATTCTGTGTGCAGTTTGGCCAATGGTTACAATGATGCCATCGTGACCTTTACGCATGAAAAAATAACTCCAAATTGGGTGCTAGCCAGTGGATCGTGCATTTTACATCACCTGGGATGTACGCATCCTGAAATGTGTCACAGCTCAATGTAGCAGTGGGTCCACTTGACGGCCAATTTGGACAACAAAAAACATCAGTAAGGCAAGTTACAGATGTGTGTGTTTCCTTGAGTAAGGTTATCCTAAGTAAATACATCTTAACCTAAAAATGTGTCATTGAAATGTCTAAAGTTCCTTGTTTCTTTCAGTTTTTACCAAAAAAAGAAAAAAATCCATAAAGACATAAAGACATAAACCAAACCGATTCTGGGTTCCACATCATCTTTTAATGTGCAGGCTTTGTTGCTTTCACTGTTTATAACAAGACTGAATTAAATGCGATTCATGTTTTGAAATCATGCCAGGATTGCCAAATCACAGGTAAAATATCAGAGGAAAGACTCTGATATCTCTGATATTATCTGACCGGTCCATACTACATATGTCAATGATTTTGTCATCTAAATTGTAAAAGTACCTTTCCCCCTTTATGGCAGTCAAAGTGCTTTGCACTGTTGCCCTCTTCACCTATTTATGTACACACACACACTCAAAGGTCCACTGTCGTATTACAGATTAAATGCTGTACCTCTTCATTTCACTGAGCTTTTCAAAGATGCTACTAATATGCTCCTGTCTTGGCGAGGCCTCTCTTGTTAAAGAGGTTGTACTCTCAGAGAGCAACTATCAATTATTTCGCTAATTGAGCACTCTGCTAACACAAAGTGAACGTTTTGGTCGGAGGCCTCTTCTTCGCTGTTTGCTTTGTCCCGCTTGCAGTTCGCCCCTCGTCCCGTGCGTTGTGTCTGTGTGAGCTTGTTGTCTTATGTTGCTGCTGATGTCTTCTACATTGTCTTCCTCTGTTAATGGGGTGATCCAATATTTTGGGGCAAAATGCGCTGCCCAGTTTAAACAGTAGTCACAGCCATCTCGATTCGAAGCCTCTGTGATTTTTATTTTTTTTTAAATAATCAAATTGATTTACCTGAGGCACCAAGTCAAATAAAGTTTAAGTTATAAATAGACAATTCTCCTATTCAAGATTCCCTTTCTATAGAATAGGCTAATGAGCTAGCCCCACATTATGTCATCTCCCAACATGTTACCCAACCTGAAGAAGCGATGAGTCTCTCACTCTGAGAAATAACCCACTTGAGCTGCTTCTTTGTAAGAGGTGACTGTAACACACGTTGTTCTTCGACTGTGTTACTGTGAGTCCGGGCTCTGTCTCAGTGCCAGGCGTCCCTGTGGACTTGATCTCTGAGGACGTCCTAGTCTGACAGCTCTTGTGTCAGAGGGGCGGGGGGGGGGGGGGGGGGG
>CAAKHB010000496.1:34969-69596 GCA_901007665.1 Aeoliscus strigatus
GCCCCCCCCCACGCCCTCCCAATTGCTTAGAGAATGAAGTCCTTTGTCCGCTCAACTACAGCACGTCCAGGAATTGGGCCTTAGCCGCAGGGGCCTGTGGGCCAGCCAGCACCAGAACCAGAGCAGAACCAAGTTGAGCCCCTCACAGTGCTGGCTACAGCCCTGCCTCCACAGACAAACACAAGTCCCCAATCACCCTGAGCTGGGACAGGAAAAAAGAAAAATGGGTAAAAAGGAGAGAGACATCAACAGAATGGCTGGACAATACTAGTGACAGGCAGCACAAACAGAGGACTGTGGCCAAATCCCGTCTCAGAGACATTTCACTTTAAAGTCACGATGGCACAGGATGTCTGACTGTCCAGAGATGTAAATGATTGTGTTAAACTCATCAGTGCATGCTTACGATTGACACATTCAACACATTTCTTCTATCTGTACGTCCATGTCCTGTTGGAGTCGATCCAGATGGCAGCTGTTCCACGAAACACAGCCACACGTCAGCGTTTAGATTGATTCCCCATAAACCTTGTCTGCCACAGACTTGCTTGAAGGCTCGGAATCGCCTAAAAAAAAAAGTATTTACCACATATTTACAAATTGTGGATCACACAAAGTCTACACTGAATCAGTTAGTATTACCATTATTACCATTATTAACAGCCTGCACACACTGAGGCATGCCAAAGAACTGACACATAAGTACTTTGGGCCTTTGACTGAATGATAGACGATGCATTGTGTAGATGAGCCATATAAAGCTGGATTCATGCTGACACTGAACGCGGGTGCCATGCGCTGCTGTGTACATTTATACGTTTGTCTGCGTTTGATTCAGTTTCCGTTTTTCTTTGTTTACATCAAGCAATAGCAACTGAAAGTGAGTGGATCTCTCTTACCGCAGTAACTCCAACAAGATCGGCATGATATTCTGCTTACTTTTGCCACTTGGACAGTTTTATTTTCTCGGCAAACACAGATGTGCCCCTCTGAGAGCTGGGAAAGTCAAACAGTCCAATCACAGTTGTTGCCGTTTGCGGCGGTCCGTGTTGCCGCAACGCGTAGTTTCATTTCTGAAGAGGTGCACGTCAGGCTAAGCTGGTGTTGGTGATGCATCTGTGGACCCTACACCGTAGGTGCAGCATCAGTTTGATGCAGTAGCATAAATCAGGCTGGTTTCAGGTAGAGATGTGTTCAGTCAGGAATCAGGATAGCTATGAGGGAGCTCTACTTATCACAGAGACTGGCACAAAAGACCGCATGTGTATTCCAGTAATTGGATCGGTCTCACCTTGTTGCCCCCTTCACCCTAACCTCCTGCTTCCTCCCTCCACCTGAACATGAACACACAGGACTGCTATCATCCTGCCTCGCCGATGACATTTTGGAAAAACTCTTTTCCATGCTCTTTTGCTGCTGATTGATTTTTTTTGTGTGTGTGTATTCGAACATCTTGGACCTTTTTATAGTGATGATCGATGCAATTTTGTGAATGACTGTGCTCTTTGACTTTTGTGATTTGTCAATAAAGTTAGTTTCTTGGCCAATCTGACGTTGACTGACTTTACCATTCTGATGGGATTGTGTATAGGGCTGCAACTAACGGATTATTTTTAATGTCGACTAATCTATTGAGTATTTTTTTCAATTAGTCGATCAGTCACAGTTTATCTTTATTTTTAAACACCTGTTTTGGGCTTCTGTTTAATGTAACCTTCTTAAATCTTCACACCTGTGAAACCTACCCTGTTGTAGCATTCGCTCAGCAAGCTTCTTCCATGGTTTTCTGACCGATAGCCTTATGACACAAATGTATTATGTCCTTGCATCATATTCTGATGGTTAGTTAACAAATTAGCGTGTGATTTCAACATATCTGCGAGGTATCCACCTTGTTTGTTAACTTCTCTGCGGTTAGGTGCTGATACGGCTGCTCCGGGGTGTCAGGATTCAAGGTGTGTGTTCATCGCCGTAGTGCTCCCATGAATTTAGACTTGAGCATCAGTGTGCATTTAAAGTGTTTCATTAGTTTATTTTCAATGAAAATAAACTTTGGAGCCTTGTTCCGCTCTAATCCATGCGTTAAGCGAGCGACACTGCCTCCAGCCCTTCCTGTAGCGCACTGCAGCTACAACAATAACAATGCTTTGATTTTTGCGTTTGTGAAGTTTTGTTGTCAGCGTCATTGATTACGTTGACTAATCGTTACAGCCCTAATTGTGTACACCCTCTTTCAGATGTTCACAACTATTCCAGTAATGGCTCACTGAGGGAGCTTTGACACCATGTCTGGACCAGGGTTAGTGTTGTTTTTCTCCACTGTCTACATTTGATCCTTGGTTCAGGTTTCAGTCTGCATAAACACCAGCGGACCAAATGATCCACTGACGTTCTGTCCTGATTACTGATCTCTGCTGCATCTCCCTGCACTGGATATTCAGGTTGTGTACGTATGATGTAGTCGTGGCACCAAAGCGCTCAGATTAGCTAGTTAACTCCTGAGCAAAGAAGGCTGATGAATAAACACATTGTGACAACTACTTTGTCATGGTTTTACTACCAGCAGCAGCAACATCATGCCCAATATGCAAGTCTGGTTCGGTTATCTTGGAATTGGAATCAGTGTCCTAGTCATGCAGAAGTTTAAGGAGAAGGCCACGTTAAGCTATGCTGCGGGCCATGGCTCTGTTCTGGGAGAGACTGAGAGAGTCCTGCAGCTCATGTATACTTATGGTATTTCTTCTTGAGCAGGCTGACAATCAGAACTTACTGTTAAAGGACGGAAAGTGCGGACTATCAAAAAGAAAGCTTTTCACCATGTCTAAACTGTGGTTGAGTATGGACGGGACCGAGACCACCTGTTCCAAACTGGTACAGATCTTGGTGCGTGAGAGCTTTCACATCTATAAATTTGATTTGAAACAAATGGAAAAGCCCGAAAGTCCGGACCAAACAAGGTAGGTGTGAAAGCCCCCTGAGAGATTCAAAGCATAAGTCACATGGAGCAGGTTTTTGTGTCATTTCAGAAAGGAAATGAAAGGCATGACAAATGTCATCACGTAATCCCTTCATGTGTAGCCATTTCTTACCCCCCATCTTAAATAAACAACATAATTCTGAGGATTCGCAGAGGACCAGCAGCCTAAGTGAATAGGCTAGGGTCAATGGAGGGATTTGAACCCGGTAGCTCTGGCTGAAAGGCTTGTAACACAACCAATTTGGGCAGTAATGTGCACAATAAATCAGTTCCTATGAAACCATGGGAGTGTAAACATCACACATATGATCATGCAGAGGAGGACGCTGTATAATGTGCCTGGATTGCTACAGTATGGTGCAGTGTGGGAGACAGGTCAGTGTACTGTCAGGCTCTGTCATGTTGTGGAAGGAAGATAACGTCTGCAGTACTTCTCAGTTTCCAGTTCAGAAATGTTAATTTAAAAACATCAACTAATGTGATTACAATGAAATCCAAACTTAGGGTGGTGACACCAGATGACTCAAGAGGTGCTTGAGAGGGAATAAAAGATCCATTTTCATTCAAAGATGAAAAAATGAAACGGCCCATTACATTTAATTTAATGGCATTAAAGTGTGAAGTGTTAAAGTGAATTGCCCTTGATTTGTGCGGCTGAAACCCAGCTGCTCAGAAGCCAAAAAGAAATTGGACTAATTTATATCATTTAAATGTAATCATAGTTCATCTTTACATGCTTCGAAAACTTGTTTTACTGAATGACTTCAGCTGAAGTGCACAGATATACACAGGTATATGTAGGAACTTTTCTTGGAACGTATTCAATGTTTGATGAATCTGAACCTGTCTCATGTTGCTGTGTCTGTGTGTCGAGTCTCGCCAACAATATGCTGATGTTTTAGCTGACGTAGTATAGCAAGGTTTTCCATCACTGTGTTAACTTTCAAACATCCACGTTTTACTCCCGTTCCAGTTACCTCAACTAGAACTGGCATCTCTAAAATAGATCAGTTCCTGACTCTGTAGTAACCAACCCCTACACACCTCACTACTTCCCTTCCTCTGCACCCAACCACGTCCTCCATCCCCATGACGAACCTTACCGCCTGAGTGCGAGCTGAGCTAGTCGGCGGCAGCTACAGTGATCATGTGCCAGTGTCATGTCTGTTCTTGGAAGCCTCTGAGGTTTGATTGGTCACAGTCCAAAGTGGAGAAAGCTGGCTCTGTTGGTTCTGTGACACAGGTGCTGATGGTGCCCCCTAGAGATGGGGGAAGTCATTACTGGTCCCTCGTGATGATGTTGGACCTCTTTTTTCCATGGCTGTTTGGGTTTGTACGCACATGCTCCCTGAAAGAATATTGAGTCCTTTTGCACATCAGAGCATGGCAGGAAACAGCATCCACGCATGGCAACACCAGCGCGAGAACCATCTCCTAGCAACGCACGTCCTCTGCCCCAGGAGGAATTTGGAGGTCTCTGCTGTAGTCACACCATGCGTTTCCTGGAGGGCAATCAGCTTTTTCCTCATCTCTTTTCTAACTCGCTCACCCTGCCTCTCTGTTCCAACTGGAGGAGCTGTTTTGGAGTCTTTCTTGGGATGAACACAAGTACCAAAAAAGATAAAAATTTTCGGGGAAACGCAGTTGAGGCTCAATTCTTAGACTGTATTTGGCAGTTGAGAACAAGGCAGCCCAATCTTTGATAGAACTTGAACAAACAATTAGACTATTTCCACATTGTGTTAACATTGTGTAACTCAGTTACCAGCACTTTAAATCTCACAGTTAGTTGGGAAACCACCCAAACAACGTCTAATGAGCCTCTGTGACAGATGTACCTCATCAAACCGCTGCATGCAACTGCTTCCAACTGCTTCCCCCTGTACAAGTCCCTTTCCTCCCCACCCCATCACCACAAACCACGGTTCCCACAGTATTCCCATGCCTCTCCGCTGCTCCCCCTCTCTTCCCCTGCAGGGCCGAGACTTCACCAAAAGACAGGAGGGCTGCGTTGGCGAGCAGCGAGCTGCGCGAGCCCACCTTCCTCACATCTGAGAACCTCTGTGAAATCCTAATCCCCAGAGCAGGGTGAAACGCAGGCCCAGCTTGCCTGACCTCTCTGGTTACCATGGATACAGCGCACTATAAATAAAACAGAGGGGGCTTTTTTTTTCAAGCGGTTTGGCAGGGCTGTGTGGCCTGCTCACTGGTGGGGCTTATTTTCCTCTCTCCCTCCCTTGTTCTTGTATCTCTTCACTCTCATTCTGCTCCCCCTTTCACTTATTCTCTCAATCACCAGGAGTGTCCGTCCTCCTTTTCTATGTTTTGCATCATCTCCATTCTTGTCCCTGCCGATTCAACACTTTCATTCAGCTCGAACCACCTGTGTAGTACACCTGCCTATAGCTCACCGTTTAATTCTCTTAGAACACAGCACTTTTAAGAAGTTATTGAGACATCTCGAGCCTATGGGGGCCAGGTTGGTGCTAGAGAGCTGTTTTCTCAGTGGTGGCAGAAAGGCATTAAGAGACGAGGGAGGCTGAGCGTGCTTACGCACTGAATCAAGACTGCGCTGCAGAGTTTTGTCTGGCGAGGCAAATCTCAGGAGGCTGGAAAATAATTTGGTCATGGCAGTGGGAGGTTGTTGGGAGAGGGAGGCGTGTGGGTGAAGTGGGGGAGAGGGTTTGAGGGGTGACTTGTCGGTGGGAGGGTGGGTAGGTTTTTGACCGTCTCGCTGTGGTGAAAACATGCTTGACACTTCATTCCTTTCCAGTTAATGTGGAGCGGACTGCGGGATGTTAACCCTCTGCCTGCCTTTTGATGCTCTGTCTCCACTAGTTGCTTGTCTTCCGAAGAAAATATATCCAAACTATACAGCAAATCCACATTGCCATCGGAGGACCCATTATAGGGGATCATGTCTGTAATAACGAAGTGATACAATGTGAGACGACGACATTGTGATGACAAGCCTGCTGTGTCACACGGAGGAGATGTCAGGCTGATCTCAAAGTTTGACACACACACACACACACACACACACACACACATGCTGTGGGATTTTTGAAGTATAAGTGTCAGTTCTTGGACCACGTGACTAGGAAATGCACAAAAGACCTGCACTGGCAAACATCCACAATGTTTCCTGGGAGACAGAGGTCACATTAGAGGATGAGTCACTGAACCCAGAACTACGTAGAAGCTGACACGGCCTCACATCGGGGTGCACGTTACAGTTTGGCAACATGCAGAGGGATTAGTGTCGTGTCAGTGCATAAATGACAGTGAGACGATGCCCTTGACAAAAGGGAAATAGTTAAAGTTAATAGTGACAGGAACGCATAGAGCATTAGTATGTGTAACCTGTATCGAACCACTGCGGGTGTGTGTTTATGCGGACCTGGAGAGTAGGGAGTTAATGCAGGCAGGGCTGTAGCAGTCCTCCTGCCCCTCAGCCAGATTAATCATGCAGGAGAGACACAGCAGGCCCCCGTTCATTCTGCCTGGGGGTGAAGCTGTGCCCGCATGCTCTCCGTATCACATGGCCCTTGCCCTGGGGGGGTGTGTGTGGGGGTGTTGGTGGTGTGGTGGAACGCTACAGCACGCAGTATAACGTTCTTTCTTTCCTACAGTTTTTTTTTTCCCTTTTCCTCCGTTCACGTCCCCCTTCTGTGGGTGTGAAGCGAGTGAGGCAGGAAAAAAGGAGAAACAGACGTCCATCTCTCCTGCAAGTAGACAACAACAGGCTTTTTTTTTTTTTTATCTCCCGTCGGAGGGCCCTGACAACAGCAGTGTCCAGGCTCAGTGGATGAAGCGGAGAAGTGTGTGTCGGCAGAGGGTGTGTGTGTGTGTGTGTGTGTGTGTGGGGGGGTTCTACCAAGGGACTCGCCACAGATATCTCCTGGAAACTGCTCGACGATGTCTCTGCACATCAGAGAACAGTCACAGCCATTGTTCTTCCTATTGGGAGACAGATCTAGGTGAGGATGGAGTACCTCTACTTTGTTTGGAGTACAACTTTATATGCGCCATGACGTCTATCATGAGTATTATATACAGCACTATACATTATACATGGATTGAGTCAACTGAACGCAGAAATGTATTTTTTTTCCAGAATATCCCAATGGAGCTGATCAACTAGTCCTTCATTTTTAATCTCTGTGTAAATATTTCCAGTGCTGCTTGGTGTGATTGTGTGATCCATAGCACGGCACCTAAGAAAAATGTCGCCTCATTAACCTGCGCCCTTTTCACCACAGCCCTTGTTTGGCGTAACTATGCAAGTACTGAATGGGAAATCAAGCAGCATTCACCGAGTTGTCAACCTGTCCCATTACAGCTTCATCGACCGTGTTATATTTGGAGCCCTTTCACACCTACCTTGTTTCGTCAGGACTTTCAGACTTTTCCCGTTTGATCCGAACGAAATATTCAGATCTGAAAGCTCCACTGGACCACGATCTGGCCAGAAGAGGTGGCCGGATCATGGTCCGGACCAAACTGAATCACCGGTTGGACTTTTGCAGTCTGAAAACTTTTTTTTTTTTTTGATAGTCCGGACTTTCCGTCCTTTAACAGGAAGTTCCGGTCGTCAGCCTGCACATGAAGAAGAAATACCGGATGTAAACATGAGCCGTCTGGTCCCTCCCGATGCGAAACCATTCCCCACAGCATAGCTTGAAGTCGTCTTTCCTGCTGGCGACGAGCTTCTGCATGACCAGGACATTGATCTGATTCCAAGATAATGGAACGACTGCTGGTAGTAACGCCATAGCAGTAAGAGTATTTGTCACAATGCGTTTATTCATTGCCTTTCTTCAACAGTGCTAACTAGCTAGTTTGAGCACTCTGGTGTCATGACTACGTCTTACACACGCCTCCTGACACCCAATCTATGTCCAGTGCAGGGAGATGCAGCAGACATAAGTAATGAGGACACAACGCCAGTAGATCATTCGGTCCACTGGTATTTAGAACCAAGGATCAAATGTAGGCAGTGGAGTAGAACCACCAACCTTGGTCCAGACCTTGGTTTGGACTTTAAGGTGTGAAATCTCCCTCAGTGGAAATCGTCATCTACCTCAGTCAGCCTGTTTCTTACCACTGTCATCAAACATGTCCTTGACTTAAACTGGCAAGGATATTGAGCAGGTTTAATCTTTTATTAAACATTTTCTTGTAACTCTTTGGCTTCCTTTATGTGTGTCACACTGTTTATCGATAGTTTTGAACAACAAATGGGCTGCTTTAGGCTGTGCAGAGCAACTGAACCACAGCGCTTGTACATCCATTGCACTCCAATGTAATGAGACGACAGACGAGATGCGACGTGTATTGAAAGTATGAACGTCTTTCTTTCTGTAGTATTTCTCTGCTTGCCAACACAAAAAAATATGTTTTTCATGTGTCTGCAGTTGGGCAGCAGGATGTGGAGTGGCTCTACTTGATGTTACAGCTTCAATCCCGTTACATCGCCTAATTGCTTAGTAGCCTCTGCACTTCTCAGAAATCTGTTTGCTAGAAGCCCCCGACCCCCACCACCACCACCACCACAACACACACACACACACACACACACACACAAACACACACACGCAGCGTTTTGTACTGTATCAGTGTATTGTATTACTGGTCCACTGTTGTCATGAAATTCAACACCATCAAATTCTGTGTGCATATGTGTGTCTGTGTGTGTATGCAGTGCCCTTTTCCCCTTTGAAAAGTCTGCCACAGGTGGGAAACGTATCATTTCGTATTGACATGAGAAGTTAAATTACCTCTCAAACCTACTAACCCTGCATGATATGAGGAAAAATCTGCATTAGAAATTTTTCAGACTGGCTGAAAGTCTGACGATAAGTCTATTACTCCTATTGAAAGAACATGACCATAATAGACCCAAACCATGTCCATTTCCACTGAATAAACAAACACATAATTTCTTTTAGTGTTTGACACATCAAATATTCACAAGTGTGAAAATAATTTCCCTATTGTTTCCCACATTAACAATTAAGGAATTAAAAATAATTGCTGAAGTCATGATGATATGGGAGCTGAGAGATGACTGAGGGTGTGTGTGTGTGTGTGTGTGTGTGTGTGTGTGTGTGTGTTTGTGTGTGTGTGTGTGTGTAATTGGTGAATAATCTGTACTCTCCAGCTCAATAGAGACAAAGTGTTTACTTAAAGACGGTAGATGGGAACGTGTATTTCTGTGTGCGCAGATGACAGTGAGCTGACGGTGTCTGTGTATGTGTGTTTGGGGAAGGAAATAGTCACTAGTGGAAGTAAAATCTGATTCAGGTACAAAATGAAGAAATGTTTTATTTCAAAAACAGAATCACAAACGAGTAATATTACCAGTTGTGGACTTGTAAGACATCAGTTTTATTGTTTCTTTGATTGCACTGCACAAGTTTGACAGCAAAGATACAACATGTCAGTTTTACAAGTATTTTTGGCCTGTAATTTAAAAGAACTGTAATTCCATTACAAAACATGATTCTCCCTGTAAAAAATGTACAAAATTAAAAAAAAACAGACTGTCTCCACATGTCTGTGATGTAGTACTGAAAAAAATGTAAAGAAGTAACCGAGCAGAGCTGGATTTGTAGCACTGCTGTCAAACCTGCCAGGATTTGATCCTCTGGGAGAGGCAGCGATGTTTTTGGCACTGTGACTGGTCCACAAAGGGTGGCAGCGAGGCTGCTGATCGCTGACAGGAGAAGCGTACGTTGATTTTGACAAATAAACACAATTCTTAGTGAGAGGACAACATGATGAACAAACCCTGCTGTACCTTATTTCACTGCATCTGTGCCCAGGGTTATTTTTTTTATATGGAAGTTGGAAGTTTAAATAAAGACCACTGAACCGTGTGTGTGTGTGTGTGTGTGTGTGTCATGTATGAATTAAAGCACGCTGTCTGAATGTCATAAGTTCTTGAAAAAACAATGTGACATGCACTGTCTGTCAATACATGATTGAATAGTACGTAATTGTAAGTGTATTTTTCCAACAAGTAGGAAGCGTCATCAACAAATACACATGTGTGACAGTCATCAGTTCCCGTCAAATATATAAAAGTGTAAGTTACAAAAAAAAAAAAAAAATCCTTTGGAAATTGTTTCCCACAATGTTTACAGTACTGCTGCAGACAGGATAACAACAATAAACAATAAATGAAGACCGTTACATTCAAGCATTTCCTTTGGGAGTGATAGCAACGTTCTAATCTTCATGAACCTCTAGCGTTCTCCAGCCAGAAGCTCCACGTCATGTGTCCAACAACGTCCAATGTGGCGTTCTTCCGATTGTGTTGTGAAGCCGGTATCAGTGCAGCCGCGGGTGCGGATTACCTGACGGAGGGTGTGGTCGTGACACGCAGGTGGCTGGGCTTCACCGGGAGAGGAGGCTTGATGCTGCGGGTGGGGGGTTGTGGGGAGGTTGTAGTGTTATCGTTGCTGAACGTTTTCATCAGCTGAGCCACCCTGCCACGCCCAGCGCAGGTCGGGGCATGCCCTGATGATCCAGCTTCCTCTGAGGCCGCCCTGCGATGTGCTTCGGATGTGACACCTACAAGAGAGGGTAGCGTTACGTTTAACTGTCAGATTTGGCCTTAACGGAGCGTTTAGTACGTTTCACCAACCATGGGCGTCAGTTTGGTATGAAGCGTGGTGGAGACAGCGACACTTCCTGATGTGCTGAAACGCACCTGACTTGGAAATCTTGACATTTTAGAAATTTCAACACTGAATTGATGGGGAAGAACGTGCGTTTTAACGTCTAGTTCTAGATAGTTTCAAGTTACCTATAGGTCAGAATTGATCTCCGTCAGTTTAAGCAGCTGAAGATTGTTCAGTGCGTAAATCCATCCACAGCGAATATCTGTTTTCTCGCTTGTCTGTGACAAAAAAACTACTGGAATTGTTGTAGAAAAGTGCCACAACTGCACTAAGGATGTTGAGATTAATTGTATTTACGATGAATCACGATTATGAAAGTCACAGTGGGTTTAGCCTAAGGATCTTAATAATCGTGGTATCACGCGAGACTCTGTGACATGATTTACGTTGGAGATCCGGAAGTAGTTGAGCCATCGACGCGGCGGATCACCACCTGCATGTCATCTGATAAACGTGAGAGCTACTTCAGAGCAGAAAATGGAAGATCGAAGCAGTTTACCACCATTGTTTCTACCAAATAAACATATTAACTTGCCATATGGGGCGATTTTGGCTCCACGAAAAATGACCTGTATGTTTTGATGACTGACAGACATCCCACCTGTAAAATTTGCCACTGGAAAGTGGCGACTCAAGTGTCTAATTCGTAAAATCTGACCGGACGTCTTCGGGAAAACATCCATCCCTCAGTGCCAATGTCAACGTAGTTAATGTTTAACATCACGATGAACAAGACACTCTTTCAAAAACTCTTCAATATGTAGCATAGAACCAGTTACTGATATTTGGCTGCTTAAAAATCAGCAATTGTTTCTTTTATCAGGGCTGAAGGGATGATGGTGATATAACATATATTCTAGTCCAGTCTAGTCTATTGATATCCTCTCACAAATGGATGGTCTATTAAATTGTTTTTCTCAATTTTAGCCAAAAACATTTGTTCAAAAAAACATGTGTCCAGTGTTTGCAGAGGCTGAGCAATGTTGGCCATAAAAAAATTAGGAAACAAGAAAATTACTTCTCCTAATTTCCCTCCATATTATAAATAATCGTGGAAATCTGAATTACAGCAAGACTACCACTAGTTTCATATCATCAACAACAAAAAAACGGTGGATACACGTTCCCACCATTGCCCGGGTCACCAACTCATTCGCATTTGTTCAGGTTGCTGGAAATCAATAAGAGCAAAGAAAAGAAGTGAAAATCAGTTTACAATGATAAGAGCAGACCGATAAAAGCGAAGACAGTTACACATGTTGTACACCATTGGTATTAAAGCAGGAGTTCTCCTGCAACACGTTTTCATTTCCCCTCTCCCAATATCTCCTCACTCCACTCTCTTCCTCCCTTTTGCCTCCTTTTATCACATTCCGCCTGAGCAGAGGTCATCCTCGGTGGAAGTGTAGCAGGGACACAGCTGGGTGTAGTTGGTGTGTGCGTGATTGCTGAGGTACCGCGTTCGGAAGAGGGTGTAATTGAGGGAGGAATGGAGGGGAGGGAGGGCCACGGGGACGGCAATGGAGAGCAGACGCTGCTCAGACACCAGAAGGCTTGAGGAGCCACATATTTTTAGCGTCATCCCCGGGGGGACAGGGATATGTGAGAGCGCCCGCATGCACAAGCTTTCAAACACACAAAACGAAAGCGAGAACATGCACAAGTGAACGCACACCGATTCGACCAGTTCAAATTCCGGAAGACACACACACACACACACACACACACACACACATTCTCGCATTTCAGCCAGGGTGTGTGTGTGTGTGTGTGTGCATAAACTCACACACATGAACACATGCAACTTCTTACAGCCTGCACATGGATTCAGACACACACACACACACACACACACACACACACACACACAGAGGTGGTACAGCAAAAAACCACATGGACACTCCTGAGGCCAGGAAAGTCTTGATGTCTTACAGGCCTGAAAGTGAGAGCCTGTAAGGTTGTTATTGTTTATTGTTGTTTACTCTCCTTTCGCTCACTCTTTGCCCTTCATCTTCCTCTCCCCCCGTCTTGCCCTGCCTTCCTCTGACCCCTGACCCACAGTTCCTGTGTTAATGTCCTCTCGCCGCGCTGCGTGGGCTTGCCTCTGATTGTCTCGTTGTGTTGTGTGGTCACCACGGAAACCTTGGACAGGCTCCAGCAATTGAGGCTGACACACATTCAGGCACGCACCGACTGTGTGCGCGTGCGCGCACACACACACACACACACACACACACGCGGCTAGTGTTTTTTTCTGAGCTCGGAGCCTTGGTGTAGGTCTGAGTGGAATGCCTAATAGATGGACATAAAAAAGAGAAGGGAAGGAGAGAATTGGTGCTATTGACGTGAACCTTGATGAAGAAACACCGGGTCTTGTTTTAGCATTAATACCCCTTTGTCTCCTCACATGCAACCTGACTAACCTGTCCTAACACACCAAAAAATGCTCAAACCCCACACCTTTGTGCCTGAAAGGCACCTCTGCAGCTGCAGCTGCACTCCGACTGCTGTCATTACAGCTACCTGTGAAAACAGCTATTAACATGACGGAAAATATCTGGGTTAAATCACTCTGATTGATCCATCTCCTGTTTGAGTTTTCTCATGCCACTGCTGAGACGTCAGCTTGTATGTACAACAAAGGACAAAAAAAAGGGTGAGTGTGTGTGTGTGTGTGTGGGGGGGGTACATACACAAAAATTAAGAACTATCTCTTATGAATATTTTGCACAACGAGAGAAGGTGGGGCAGAGGGTAGGCGAGAATTCCCAAGCAGCATGTCTGTGGACGGAAGGACAGGGAGGAAGTGTGTGTGGAGGAGTGGGGGGGGTGACCTCCTGTGAGGGGGGCTGGGGCCCCTGTCACTTATCAGCGCTGGCTGAGCGTCGCCCAGGGCTAGACTCGGGAAGCAGCAGTGGAATGTGCGTCCTTCCCTCTGAAGGTGAAGAGAGGAAAGCTGACCGACAGACGGGGGGGTGTATAAACACGAACACACACAAACACCACGTATACACATAAAGACACGCTCGCAGCTGGAGACCGACACTTTCACGGTCATGCACATGTGCTCCTACAACACACACTCATCCACATATCTAGGTTCAGCTCCATTTCTCCACTTCTACTCTTCCACTTTCTTTTTATGCAGATGACACACAACTCTGAGACCGTGTTCATAGCTTCAGTTTTCATAAATCTTTGAATAAAAATAAAGTTTTGGACTAGATGGAAAAAGCAGCTTGGAAAAGAAGTCCAGTGGCACAAAATGTTCATCACATCTCGTTGTGAGATCAAAGTGTTTGTGCCTGGGACCGTCGTCCATGGCTAACTCAGATGCATTTTGACCTTTTTAAACCAATTTTCACCTATTTTCTCCCAGACGTCATGTAATGGCTCTAGTTTCCTGTAGAAAACCACTCGTGTAAAACAAACTTTTCACTTTCACTGACTTTTACTTGATTATTAAGGAATAAATAACTTATTTTAATATACATTTTAAATAAGATCAGCTGTCCAGATTTTCATAAAGCATAGTTCAACCTAGCTACCGTCAACAATATCAGAGAGTACATATGTGGCAGAGTTGATCCCCTCCCTCTGGTGTTACAAACCATTATCAGGTTTTGTCATGCATTACTGTTCAATCTTGTTTACAGCATCTTGAATATTCACCGCGTATTCACAGCAGGTTTAGTCTCTCTCCAGTGGCTGAATGCGCCACAGCAGATTATTTAATTCATCTGCTGCAGTTGTTGCGACTGTCACACTCGCTGCTCACAGGACACAGGAATCCTTGTCGTTCCCCACAATCAAAAGAAAACAGCTGAGGCATGAGCCTTTGTCGGCCTCCTCTTCCCCTCGGAATAAGCTTCCTGCCATTGTCAAGGACAGACTGTCAGTATTTTCTGTCCAGAGTCAAGACACATTTATCCAGCAGTGTCCGGCCCATCTCAACTCGCAGCCCAACAGCTGTTCCTTTCCCTTTCCTTCCCTCTTCCCATATGTTCGTCCCTTGTTCAGTGCCCCGGCATTCACAACAAACTCTCATACATCCGCCGGTGTTTGTGCAGCCATTTTCCTAGCAGTCGCATCCTTTTGTCTAGATTTCTCTCATTTGTATAATGGGTTTTAAAATGTTGTGTTTGGCAAATACAATCAAAGATCAGCATAAATACTCTAGAGATCACAAGTAGAGTTCTCTCCTGCAGCAACTTCCAACATTCGTTGTTATATTCAGTCCCTTTTCTCTTCAGCTTCACACTAGACTGTCAAGAGTTTCTCATCTTTCAAGCAGATCTTGTTTCAGGACTGATGCAGACAAACCGACTAGTTGTACTGAGAACCTGGTGTGTTTTGCCCTAAATAGTCCAAGATAATGAGGCTTTGATAATGTTTGAGGAACAGTTTAAGTTCAGTCTTTATTATTTGACGACACCTTTTCAGTGTGACATTGATGTCGCTGAATCATGACGTTGGAAAAACGCAAGAAATGTGTGTCCATGTTGGGTATTGTTCATTTATCAGCCACATTAAATAACAAATAACATCTGAGTTCACTTGTCCTTCAATTCTGTCAAATACTGGACATTTTTTTCTTTTCAGATGTTTGACAGGTATTAATCCATAAATCTTGCATGCTGGCTCCAATGTGCCTGCAGCTACAGGGGGAAGCATTTTTTTTTAGTAGACAGTCCATGTGGAAATCATTACCATTGTTTTCCTCTGGATGGTGCTAACGTCACCCTGACACCTGCATTGGCAGAGGCACTGATGTGAAAACCGCAAAGAGCAGAGACAAATATAGATTCAGAATGCTGCTCGTTCATAACTGAAAGAAATGTAAGAACCGTTTTTAATAAAAGAGAAAATGTGCTTCCCTCAGCGCAAACACACACATATACCTTATTGAAGAAATTCTGATCAACTGTCCGTGCGTTCCTCGGAGTTAGTGAACTCGGAGGAATTAAAGGGCTTAAAGTCAGAGTTTGATAAACCTGCATTGTGAAGCAGCAGCCAGGAGGGAAGAATTCAAGCTTCAGCTCTGTGGTGCAGCTGTACTCAGGAGCCTTTTGTGGTCAGAATGAATTTATTCCTATAAAATACAAAACAAATTTTGTATGTAATTGAAAATTTTGCATTGTATTATTTTTATGTAATGTTCTAAATTTGACAATTTTTCCGCTCTTCTCTCTGGGTTTTTGTTACCTATTATGTTGCTACAAGATGTTTTTGTGTTTTCATCTAATAAATGAAGCATTCAGGATTTTGTCGTACCATCATGTTCAGCAGAGTAAGTAACAGCACAGCGCAGGCAAGCGCCTGTCTGTACTCTAGCGTCACGCTGGAGCTGCTTAAGCGCTCACTTCCAATCTGCAGTCTTAAGAATGACCATGCACCCATGACAAAGAAGCTACCAAACAAGCAGGTGTGTGCCATGTAGTTCCACGACACAATCTTTTCCTCTCCAGACTTTTTTCACTTTGTCACTCCATAAAGATTCCATCGGGCTGAGGTAGTATTTGGCAAATACTTTTGCTCTGAGGAAATAAATCCCTCGCTTCAGCTACAGAGAAACCTAACCTAAAGAACTTCTGCTCAGGCTGCTTCTGGTCTGCGCTCTGCTGCCATTACTCCTCTTCAAGAGGAAGCAGCGGAAAACAGTTGTGCTATTAGGTCAGTGGCTTGTGGTGTTTTCATGTGAAGCAGCTGGAATGATTTAAACTTAGTTTTCTCTGTTCTCCACTGTGAAAAATCGAATAAGAACTGTAATAAAACTATGATATGACCGATATTACAGAAAATATTTTGTTGGGAATGTGCCCTAATTTTTCATGGTGACGATTTGTGCTTTTCTACAATTGCCAGCCATCATCCAAACGGTCTGCGCTGGCCATTCACTGCGAGTAGAAGTCACACCAGACCTCTGGCATCTGCGACCAAATGAAAGGTCGTCTAAGGCCACTGAACACACGACGAGAAGCAGAATGGAATAGTTTCCCTCATTCCTGGATCCAAGCAGTTTCTGCAGCTGGCCGCCTGCTTCCCTTCCTACCACCACTATGGCAAGTTAAGGTAAGAAACGAACACTTATTTTTTCCATCTGCTGAGCGACCTAAATCCATCTAATGTAATCCATTGCCGACGTTTGATGGTTTCAATCAGTGCGTTGGAATGTGCTCTGCCATCTTTCTATCACAGGAAGTGACACATATGCACTCACATGCAAGCAAGGACAAACCAGCTGACACAACAAGGAACAGAGACGCTCAGATTACAACGCCGTGTGACGAGGAGTGTGACTTTCTCTGCTTAATGGCATCCATAGACCCTATAACCGGAATGTCAGGCCTCAAACATTATCAGCTTTGAAAACATTCACTGCTGATGACTGATCCAAATTCACCATATTTGGATGAGACGCGGTCGCCGTGGTGGAAACTGGCACTAAACATCCTGTTTCGTTTAGCGCACTCAGTCCTGAGAGAGAAACCGGTTGTGAAAATATCGACGGAAGTAATAAAGTAGTGGACATTGCATCCTTTTCTCGTAGAGATACAATTGGTGTTGCCCCTGCTGGCCATTAGGAGGACTGCAGGTTGGCTTCACTACATTCAGAAATCTGTTGTTTTATGCTGTCGGTGGATCACACCTTGTATCTCCAGCCTATAACAACAACAACCATCTTTCTGCTCAGCCTTGATTGTGATGCTTCTGTTATGATTTTTACATTCAATATTACAGCTGATGAAGTGAAGAATGCCATGACGCGTCATACATCCCACACACTCATGAGGCTCGCTCACCTTTCACGTCCTGGGATTCTTTGTGCTCCGGAGGCTCCTGTGTATGCAAGTCTCCTTTGGTGGGGGACGTTGTTCCAGAGTCTCTTTTGACTGAGCTGCTAGGGGAGGGGGACGGTGCAGCGGTTGCCAGCCTCAGATTTACGAAGCCCGGTCTTGTGTTGACAGACCCTGGTGCCGCATTTGCAGAAGCTGGTCTCACGTTGACAGGGTTGGTTCTCATGGGAAGCCTGGAGCAGATGGAGGACTGGGGAGCCGATTTCTCAGTCACAGTGGCTGACTTCAGCTCTGTCTGCAGAGGGACAAGTGACAAAAGATGACAGAAGAGTGCAATCAGTGCTGACAGCTAATTCAGAAACACTGGAATTACTGTCATGTTTGATTAAATCATTGGAATACGTGTTTCACCAAATTGTAGTTCTCCAGTTCCTACAGTGGATTCTAATGACACAAACAGAACTACAGTATGAGCACTGACATGAGAGTTACGGATCTGGAGAACCATCTGCAGAGCAACATTCCTTCCAATGATTGATAAGGAGAGGCTTTGCATGTGAGGGTTTTCTGGACATGGCAAAAACTTCCCACCCCAGGTGTGGATGTTTATTGCACCCTCAGCATGTCTTGGCCTGCAACATCCCGAGTGTGGTAAAGACATAAGAAGTGAGCGCAGACATTTCCTTCTGTGGCAAAGGAGGGAAAGACTGAATACAGACACGGAGCGCTCACTCGGCCCAAACCTCAGGAGACGTTCCCACAGTCCCATCCATCTGCGACTGACGCATCCTCTATCTCTGGCGCTTTAATTCCCTGATCAAGTTCATCAACCATCTGTTCTGAGCCAGTCTAGAGATCCTGCGTTGCCTCTGTGATTCAGCTGTTCTCGCTGTGTGTGTGTGTGTGTGTGTGTGTGTTGTGCGTGTGTGTCACCTGCACATTTGCCTGCACGTCAACGCAAAAAAGAAAAAATAAAGCGAGGGATATGACGAGCACACTCCTCAGACAACTCAAGGCCGGAGTGATGATGGAGCCAGTGGGAGGACGGTTCAGTTCAGCTGTTCCCATAGAGAGCTGAGAGGGTGCGGCAGCACAGAGAGAGAATGCTGCTGGGAGAAAGATGATCTGCGGCTGGGAGAGAGGGGACAGCTGGCCTAACCACGATTTCCTGTTACTCACAGAAGGTGGGATTGCCATGTAAAGACTCCAAAAGCCTCTTTAGCCTGTTTTAAATGTGTCTTTCGCTGTAGATGACAGCGCAAAACACTGTTCTTCACTCAGGAAACCACACGTGAGCAGTAAATATGTTACAAACTCCCATTTGGCTGTAGTCTATGAGTCTGTTACCTTTTCCACTGCTGGAGATGATGAATGCTCACTCACTGACACCTGTGGGTTTAACACAGACATTACATGAGCGTCACAGGCCGTGATGCCGTGAGGCCGCTCAGCACAGAGCTCAACCGCAGTTGCTCCAACTCACCGCCAGAGGGAGTAAAGTGCTTGGCTCCTCACATTTCCCCTGATGGGAGAGACAAAGCCGTGTTAGACGATACCAGAAGCAACAAAGTCCTCCTCCTTAAAATTTAAGACAGTTGGGTACATGGGATGAGTTTAGGATTATATAAAAACACATTAAAGAATGAGATGGTGACGTATGAGATAAGTATCGGGTGTGTTGATGTGGCCGACGTTCTCTGAGGCTTGTGTTTCCACTGAGTGAGCAGCACACAGCTTTAGCTCAGCGAACCATCATGGTCAGGCCAGATGAGACCATCGAGCCAGTGTGTGCGAGGTTGCCATGGCAACACAGAAAATCTCTTTTTAAAGATCGTCCGGAAAAAAAAAACAAAAAAAAAACAGGCACTCCAAGCCACCTCCAACCCCAAAATCGACAGCTCCCACGCTGCCATCATACACCCAGAGTAACAGCAGTAACTGCAGGGATCCACCTTAAATGGACTTATTTGTACGTGACCCATTTATTTCAAAGTTGTAGACTGCAGCTGGAAATGTTACACGAGGAACACGTGTGGTTCTATTAGACGTTGAATTATTACACTGACGGACGGCCACAAAAGATGTAATTTCCACTTTTAGATGGTTTAGTTTGTACAAATAATGCTTAGAGACAACTTGCAGAAAAAGAACAGAATCTTATTGCTACAAACATACGACTACGCACCTTCAAACTGAGCGCGATCCCAGGTTGTGCTTTAGGAGGCAGGTTTTCCCTCTCAGTTCTGACACCTTCGGTGTTTTTTTTACTCTTCAGGATTGTTTGATGGCTGTCAAAGAAAAACCAGAATCACGTTAGGTCTGAGTGGACTCCATCAGGTTTATAGTAGACATGTTGACCAATCACATCAGCCTGTGACATGAGAGCAAAGATGGAGCCACTTCATCCACCTACATTACACAGTGCTCAAGCATCGTTCAGAATAGTAAAAGAATATTACTTTGTGTTGTTCTGAGGACTCGGCCCCTTCTTCTCTCCTAATCCGGAGCAGATGAATTTGGAGCTCAGCTCATCCACTTCTCCGATCACAATGACCGCCACATCCCCGTCACGTCCGAGCAGCCAACTAACGTTTTTACTGTTGGCTGAAGACAAAAACAGTCATATAAAATGTAAGGCAACTTAAAAAAAAACATTGAGTGTAGATTCAGACAGAACTTTATAACTGACGTTCTCCAGCTGTAATTCACATTTTGTGATTCAGGCTCTTACTAGTAGACAATCATGTTTAAAGAGTGTTTTCATTTTGAAGTAAAACCACAGTTGTTCAGCAGAAGCAGCAGCTGCTGGGGCCCACGCAGCACATGGCAAATATAACAGACCTTTATACGTCAGAGGGGAAACCCCATGTGATCATGTCAGGCTAAAACAGAGATAAATGAAATGCTGCTGCTTCTCTACTGCGTCTTGACAATGACGTTGCAGCCTCATAATTTTTGCAGCACACGCAGCCATGTGACTTGTGACTGCTGGGAACAGAAAGAAGTTACTTTGTCGAGACGGAGCAGCTGACGGAGGTTGACGGGGTGAGAGCTGGGTTGAAAACACAAGCTCCCTTTCGTAGTGAACTGGTTTTGCCAGCTTGCCCTGTGGATTGCATTCCAGCAAGGCATTCCAGGATGATTAGAAAAACAGTGGCAGCCAGAACAAACCTTGATAAACAACGCTAACTGACACCACCGTGTACAGGTGCAGGGGGAATAGATCACAGCAGCTGACGAGGGACATTTGTCGCCATGAGAACGTTCCTTTAAATGACAGATCCAGTCCAATTGGATATTTTTTTCTTCGATGTGATGAATATGACCAAGGGCCAGATTCACAAGACTTTCTTAAGAAAAAAAAAACATCTTACAAGTGTCGTGTTTTTCCTTAATTCAATCTTAAGAAAACCAGAGAAATAATATGCTCAAATAAAGTTGTTAAAGATTTTCTCAACTCTCCTCAAAAGTTTATGCTCAAGAAAAAAAAAGAAAATGAATCTATTCATTTTTTTCAAAGTTTGACAACCTTGACCATGACCTTGCCTTATAATTCCTAAAGTAAAAAAAAGGTAGTAATAATAATACATAATAATCATCATCATCATCATAAAGGACACAAGGCTGACACAAGGCTCTTCATAGATCAACAGTTTGTCAGTTTCAGATTAACAGTTACCATCATCTAGGTCTTATTTTCAACTGGTCAATGCCCGTATCATATATTTCCCCGGTAGTATTTTTTTTTTCTTACTTTAATTTCCTCCGCCATAACCTCAATCTCCTGCTTCGATACATTTTTTGACCTCTTCTTATCCTGATCCTTCTCCGTGACTGAGACTGTCCTTCAGAAAATCTTGAGTCATTTCATTTGTGAGCTTTCCTAGAAACATCTTAATTTAGATATTAAGATTTAGATACTTCAGATTTTTCAGAATCTGCCCGTCTGAAAAGCCTCAGCCTCTAAAATGCAACACTGACATTGAATCACCCGTCTGCTGACAGCACAGACGAGCAGCATGTAGTCATGTACGTAAAACCCAGACATCCGCTCGGTCCTATGACCAGAAAAAAGCCTGAAGGCCTAAATTACGCTTTTAACTACAACCACCGTGTGGAACTGTGCGTCAAAAACCGACTCCTGTTGACTCTGACACAAAGCCGTGCAGATAAACTCCAACTCTTTGTGTTTCCAACACATACATTTCCTGCATGCTTCCTGTTTTTCCCCCTGCTAATTGTTTTAAAGGATTGACTCACTTCCTGTTTTACACAGAAAACACGAACCATCCAATATTTGATTGCAACAGATGAGGAACCTCGAGCTGTGACTATCAAATCTCAGCCGGTATTTATCGAGTGTGTTGAGGTCACTGAGAGATAGAAAGAGTTCTGTTCTCAGACACACAGTTGATAGTAAGTGCTTTGTTATTGGCCAGGTCACATTGCTACATCAATGTCACATACCAGTGTACTGTCTCACTGGCCTTCCAGGTTTGCGTCAAGGAGCTGCTGCTTCCTGCCAAGCATCGGTTGTTCCTGTTGTCATCTGGGAATTATTTGGAATATCAGTTAGCGTTTTATGATGTAGGACTCCGTCTACTGCACAGTTCTCACACTGCTACTCGCAGCAGCTGCCGAGCAAAACCAGAAAGGCCAGATTCTGCAGTGTCAAACCAGTCTCACCACATGTGGCCTCCTGAGTTTCCGAATGTTTTGTTTGGTGCCGCATGTTGACACCAACTGTTGCTTTTGAAACAAACCCAGTGTGTTCATCCTGTTTCTGTCAATCTAACGTTTTCACCATGTTACCATGTCACCCAGTCCAGACACGAGAGGCATCTCTGACCCAGTGACTCGACTCGCTCTTGTGTCTCGTGGCAGCAAAGTAAAAGGAACTTGGAGGGGGAACATTTACCCTCATGAAATGGTACGCGCATTGTGAGTGTGACGTTGGCGATCGATTCGCCATAGATTCAGACGTGAACATGTCGGCATCTCAAAAAAACTCACGGACCACCAAGCTAAATAGCCCAGATACCAAACTGGGCATATAAACTGGCATCGTACATGTTAAAACTTGCTGTGTCATCGGGCTGCTGCACCTTCTCTGTAGTGATGGGGTTTAAGTGTACTGCCTCCTGTTGTACATGTTTGTACTCCAAGAGGCTTTAAACTCCCCAGAGTTGCTCAACATGCTCAGCATGATAACTGGCAGTGCAGGGTGTCCATCACAACCACTAGCACATTTGTCAGGCTTCTCAGGTTATTCAGTGCAAAAATGTTTTAGTCGAATGCTTGAAAGGGGGACAGGAGGTTCTCTGTGGGAGGCCTTTTTCACAGGTTTCACACTCAGTCTGCTTGACAAACCCGAAGCTGTCACACTAGACAAACAGGAAGTAGGAACTAAAATCAGGTGGTGGTGAGCAGTGGGCATACGTGGTTACCTTTTTTTGGTTTTGTTCGCTTGTGCTCAGCATCCCCACCCTCTCGCTCCAGTTTCTCCTCACGTTCTTTCCAGCGTCGCACCTGTTCTTGCCTCATTTTCAGGAAGAGAGTCTTTTTCTGGTCCTCATTGAGTGCGTTCAGCACATCAGGGTCGATGTACATGTCTTGTAGAATCTGCTGCAGCATGTTGAATGAGTCAGCGTCCACCCGTTGAAGCAGTGGGAGGGAGGTGGTCAGTTAGACTCTCATGTCGTCAGAGGAACTTCAAAGACGTCTAAATCCGGGATGTTCATGAACTCCTGTTCAAGAGTCACGGTGCACCACACCAGTCGTCCTTCCAGTCTCACATACACACACACACACACACACACACACACACACAAAATCGTGTTTCTTTCTCCTCTGTGCTGACAGTTTCCCCACCCTCAAGGTGTCAGTTTCCTTTGGGTTTACAGGTCATGTTTGTGGCAGTCTACAAGAGAAAAGGGAACATTGGAACAAATTTAGATCAGAATGTTATTACCATAAAGATTCAAGCACTCAGAGTTGGAATGTTTCTTATTTTTTCGTCTTTCCTTTGGACATTTCTTCCTGCCGGTTGTCTTGTCCCTCCCTTCATGAACACAGACAAGCCCAAACCCAGTTTCCAAACTGACAGACTCACCCAGAATGGGAGGAGATTCCAAAATAAAATGGGACTGTTTCTGTCATCAGTCCCCCCCACCCACACACACACACACACACACACCCCTTCCCCCTTTCCCACCACACATCCCTTCCCAAACCGTGTTCCATTCTCACCCAAACTCCCCCGAGATATCGACTCCATTTTAACATTGTCAGCTGGTGCTTGTAAAAGGGGGGAAAAAAAAGCAGGGTCATAGCCCAGGACAGCAGGAGCCGGTCTCTGTAACAGGGGGGTTGAAATGGACTCCTCCAACCACTGTGGGTAGTTAAACAATGGCTACCACATAAGCAGCACTTGGAGGGAAAGACTGAGAACTATCACACCGGTGGAATACAGATGGTGTCAAATTGTAGGGTGCAAACACATTAACCCAACAAAAAGGAGGGAAAGTGAGGTGTGAGAGTGACACAGAGCGAGCAGGGAGTTACCAGAGAAGGGTAGAATTTGTTGAAGTACTCACAGTGGGATGTAGACAGCCGCTCCACAGCACAGTATGCTAACTAAGTCAGAGTGCCTCCTCGTCTTTGTGTGTACGACTGGGCTGATGACATCACAGCATTCCATGATCTCCCTCCCTCTTTCACCCCCCCCCCCCCCCCCCCACACACACACACTCCCTCTCTCTCTCTCTTTCTCCCTCTGTCTCTCTTACACACACACACACACACACACACTCAGTTTAATGAAAGGGGAAGAAGTAATCCGGAAGTTGACGTCACATGTACACATGATATTTTAAGATTCCTGCAAACGCATCCACCAGAGAAATTGAACCACCCCCAGCCCCCCAACATTCAATTTCAAGATGCAAAATTGTTTACTTTGTATGTATGTAAAGGCAGGATGCATGAATAAAGTTTGTATAACATTTATTGGGAAAAAAGTATGTCAAAAAAGTAGATTTAACTTCAGTGGGGACCAAAAGATTTTTTCGTATCCTAGATTCATCGACTAAATACCACTAAATAATGTGTGTTTACAGTACTTATGACTCATTGATTATCCTTATGTCTACTGATATGTATTACATTTGCCAGAAAGCAGGTTTACTGCCATAACAAAGAATTTCATCAGTTCTATGTTTCTATACATATAATCAAGCAAATGTTTAAGGCCTGTACATGTTTTGTTATTGACGTCAAAAGATATTTGATGCTTTTCTGTTCTGTCACACTGCAGCCAGCAACTCTTTCTGTGTCTGCTATTTTTAGGTAAAGAGCTTCCTCTAGTGGCAGAAGCCAGCGGAGCCTGCCGCTGTGCATGACGTCACCACAAATCCAGTCATCATTGGTAACGATCAGATCGGACAATCATGTTGGAGCCGGAACAAAATGTGGATACGAACAGTGTTCCAGAAAAGAACTTCACATCCGCTGTGGCAGCTTGACATAACCAAACCTTCTTAGTTTTTTCTTTCTGAACAACGTTCAATGTACAGTGATCTTAAACTCACATTATGGAAAGTGAATTCCTTCTAGGAGCTTTCTCAGTGGAATGCAGCCTGTATCACCTGGATAATCTTTATTTAACAAAGTACCATCGATCATCTGTTCTGTGTTTGTTCATGCTTTACAAAGCTGCAGTGATCCACTCGGATCATTTGTGTGGCTTGTTGGATCAAAAGCAAAGTCAGAGCTTGAGTTGACATCTGGGCTGAAATCCAGCATCCTCGTCACTCATCCTCCTGGCCAGCAGGGGGACCAGAGGCAGACATGGCACCAGCATCACCAGAACTCCTAGAGGTACGGATCGTTCATCCCACCATGTTTTCATCTAGACCCTGAAATTCCAACCTCACAGGAAAAATGTAGGAACAACTAGTCTGATTCCTTCTAAGGTTTTCCTCTAGATGATTGTGGAAGTCACATGTGACCATGTTTCAATGTATTAGACAAGGTGTGTATGTGAAGAAAAAAACATCCCAGGTGTAGCCGATGACCATCAAAATAATAAATCCTGGCCAGCTTTGAATACATTTATTAAATATAATACCATTGAAACCCTCTGCATGTTTCTGTTGATGCACTCTCAATGCAGTATTAACAGTATTTAGAGTTTTCTGAGTCAAACTTGAATGAATAGAAAATGATAACAGTAACATACAGTGGAACTGATACGATCTGGTTACATCTGGAAACAGCTTCTCTTTGGTTTCTCTCTCGTAATGTAACTCCACAGTCAGTTACAAAACTAAGCAGCATGCAGGTTCTGTTGGGCTTTGATCAGAAAATACCTCTTGTGTTAGACGAGGGGGTCACAAAAGAGCAACCACTGCACAGAAAAGATCACAAATTGTCATCTTCAGGACGATTAGAGAACAAGGTAATGCTTTATTTTACAGCCTGATATTACACATACAATACTAATGCAGAAATATCTGAGAAGACACGAGTCATCAGGTGTTTGTCACTGCAAAGTTTGCATTTTGAAGGCTGTAAAATTAAGCTTTAGTCATTAGTATCGTTGCAAATGAAGAGTCAGACTGTATACAACACTACATTGAAATTAAACACACTCCTTTCATCACTGAAATTTGGGAAGTAATTTCCTTTTCCAACAAACGAAACATGGAAAACAAACATTTCTGACTACAGATTCTTTTCCCTCACGGGTAAATAAAATTATTTTCAAAATTTGTCAAATGTACATAAATTATTAGTGCAAGTGCAAGACCAAAATGAGCAAATAATAAGTGAAAAAAAACTAACCTCAGTTGAAAATAAGAGGCAACATAAATGAGAGAATGACATTCTTTGTTGAGACCAGTTTAAACAAGTATCTGTCAGGTCTGTTAATAACCTGGGAAAGCAAAGTGCTACACACAACAACCACTGAAGACAGTTCACCATACACGTTAATGAGGACTGGAATGAAGCACCTTTCTTAGCTTAAAGCTAAAATGGAGATTTCACACACACACACACACACACACACACACAAAAAAGAAATCACGAGTTGATAATCTACCCTTAGCCCATACGCCAGGGTTACCCCTTCATAGGGTCCCTCGCAGTGGCGTTGTTCCGTTTCAGGATAATGTGGACTGCTTGACCCCAGCAGGCTGCTAAGACCTTGGTTTCATATATTCTCCTCCTAAATGGAGCTTTGAGTGCAAATAAAGGCAAATACCACTCCTTCATGAAATAAACATGGAATTCAGCCACATGCTTTCAAATAGTAATCACATATTTAATTGATATACATATATTGCCACCATTGGCACATACGATATTGCACACAGTAATGAAATGTTGCACATAAAAAATAGATATTTTTGTGGGCGAAAACATTCCAAAAATTACAAATAATGTGGAATAACGCTGCAAAGGTAAAACTAGGTCAAAAAAAACAAAACAAAAAAAAACATGCTTGCTACTCCCCATTAATCAAGCGACTCACAACATACATAGAACTACCCAAGCCATAGAGCAAGCATTTCAGAGGGGAGGGAGGGAGTTTGTCAACAACAATTTGGAATCATTTCAGGCCACTACTGATGTTTCCAGTCAGCCCCTGCTCTCCCTGCTAATGTGCTTGGCAAATGAAGAGCCAGCTCCTCTGCATCATCTTGCATCTAGGTGACCACCCCTTCCATGTTTACATGTAGGCCGATACCTGGATGGCTGGGGAATGAGAATGGCGATAAAGGAAGGAAGGAGGGAAGGAGGGTAGCAGATAAACGTGACGAATTCCGCTTCTGTTTTTCTCAAAGAGTTTGAAACAAACCCTTTTAGCACCACAACTCGTGCGCTAGCACACAAAAGGGGGCTGAAGAGACAGAGATGGAAGAAAGAGGAAACAATCATGAAGAAGCCAAACTGCGATCCAAAGCACCAGGCCAGCGTGTAAGCATGCGGAGTGTGTAAGGCACCAGGTTGTTTATATGCTGAAGAGGATGCTCCCAATAAGGTGTCATTTAGGCTTTTACCATAGGCTCCAAAAATAGGTGGTCAAGGACAGTCTAGTTTGCTGGTTTCCAGTCAACCTAAACATGGGAGCAATCGTTTAATTCAATGCTGAGGTAACTCTTAACGTCTGATTGTTGCCAGTTTCTCGGGAGTTCACTGACAAAGAGTTTATAAAACTGCTATCACACATCTATGAGATGCGACAGAACTGGAGTAGAGCCAGTTGTTTTCCGTGTGGCAGCCCAAATATGTACAATTAGACCAAAATAGAATCTCATCGCCCCCAGGTAGACATTTGGGCCTACAAATCTGAAGGAACTAAGAGTATGGATCCAAAGTAGCCCCACTGAACTTCTTTCTGATGGGTCTGATGAATCAGAGGAACGTGCACGCTGTTTCACAGACCGGCGTGCTCCTCCGTGGCCCTCGGCGTAGTGATGGTAACGTCGACCTTTGAATGCAACTCACTCAGTACTCGAGATTCGTACAACATAGGCAGATAAAGATATACGCAAAAGAGTCCTTGAGCCAATATTTTGGGAGACCAACGAAATCTACCTAGGTGCAGAGTAACATGCAGCAACAGCACGCGTTGGCACCGTACAACTGAAAAAGTTCACAATACGTCTCAGATGTTCTGCTTTGCTGAACTTCACTTCTTTTGTCAGGTCACAATCAACACAACATGTGTAGGGTGTTTGTCTTGTTATGTAATCCGCAATTCAGGCCATTTGCTACATGTCGTCAACTGCATTTCATGTATCGAATACGCATTTAGTACCTTGAAAATGAACACATTGCATTAACAACGAGACACAAAGGTCATCTATAATATATCCATCTGCATGGCAACAATTTCAACTGAAACAAAATTTACAATATTAATATATCTTTGAATGCCTCTGGTAAATGTCTTCATGTCAAGGTCCATTGACCAGTTCAATATATATTTGACTTTTATGCAATACATATTGCACAACAGATAGAGCACTTATTTCATTTCATGAAAATGCCTACACCTTTTTTTTAATATACTGCATGACATCTAACCAGTTTCCAAAGCAGGCCTAGCCCTCATATGATTTATGTGTAAACACATCTCTACTCACAGGTAAAGGTAAACTGAATGGCAAGTACTTGTCACAACCTTTTTAAGAAAGTTTTAGAATTTTGGTTGAAAAATTAAATGATCTGATTTGTGCTGAAGTCATTAACTCACAAGAAACGAAAATGGTTTGTCCTCTGCAACAATCCCATTTGAACATTGCAAACACTTTTTTTTGTTGTTTTTTTTTTAACAATATTCTTAGTGGTACAAAAGTTCTCAGTTAATAAGGGAAATAAAGACTCAGTTCAACGTTTGTCAAGTAGGAAACAATGTTCATGTTATTACTTTGTTTAGCAGCCTGTTACTGTATTAATGGTGGATAAGTGGGGGAACATCCAGCGATGAGTGACACCATGTCAGAACTGTCAGGTTGTGGAGGTTTTCTTATATTGTGGGTGAAGCTCCCTTGGAGTTAAACCATTACAGTTAAATCTTTAGATTTTTTTTCTTTATACAGTAGAGTTTTTTTAATTATACTTCTCTTGTTATTCTCATTGCTCTTGCATGTTTTGTTTTCTTGAATTTTTTTTGCACTCTATATCAATCCTCGTCTCCATCGTCCGCCTGCATCTCCTCTTGTTGCTGCAGCTCACATGCCCTTTTCTCCCGCTGTTTCTCCTGGATCTTCTTCATCTCCTCGGCGTATTTACAGAACGTATTTCCAAATTTGGACCACACTTTGTAGGGCACCGTAATTGAGTTGCGGTACGTCGGCTTCACCTCGCTTACCCTCATGAACACCCCATACTTATTGGACCCTACGTCGAAGAAGAAGCGCTTGTTGTCCACAGTCAATGAGGACCCTTCGGGGAGCTCCGCCGGTTCGTCCTCTACGCCGTAATCGTCAATAAGTTTAGCCAAAGCGTCACGAAACTCAATAAGTCCCTGTGCAGGAAGAGCAATCGTCTGGCCTTGTGTGGATCCCAAACCGGGCCCCCGGTTAACGGTCTGTCGAATCCTCAGGAACCGTCCCCTCTGGTTCTCTTTCAGATCCATGTAGTATTTCCGATTCTCCCGGACCAAGAACTCGCTTTTGAGTGCTCGCCGCGGCTCGTCTTGAACCAGCCCCGGGTTGCTCGGACCAAGCTGGGCATAATGTTCGATGAAGTCCCCCAAGTAGTCACGGAACTCGACCGCCACGGACATGGAGAGAGTGAGGCGGCTCTTGTTTCCACCGGCCCCGACTTCGGCTATCTTTAAGAAGCGGCCTTTCGCGTTCTGCTTAACGTCCAAATAGAAGCGTTTGTTTTGGATGTCAACACGCTTCGACGCCAGCTCTTGCGTCTCATGCTGGAGCCCGGAAGCCGAGCCCGCCCCTCCTGTCGCTAGGTGCATGGAACCGAAGCCTGGGCCCGCGGCTGCTCCTCCCTGCTCACTTCCACTGTCTCTGTCCGCCATGATGCTGCCTGCCTTCTCCCTCCGTCTACTGCAAAGCCACGGCCAGTCAGCGCTAGCGCCCAAGTCTCGCGATATCTGCACAGGTATAAAACGGGACAGGGAGGGGGGGCTGAAAGTGAGTTGTCATTTACAACGAAAGCGAAACAACCTTCTTTCGTAGGAAATGGATTTCCTCCGTTTCATTTGTTCATTTCATTTTTTTACACAGTATCTACACATATAAGCATTCGTTAGATTGTAATGTGTAGCCCGAGCCAGTGCCCTCACGATTTAACTAATGATGAATTATGTGTGATTAGAACCGTGAATTAAGTTGCTTGGTCTCTTACAACCAACTGCTGCATGCTGATTTTATCTTTTCCCACAGCTTAATATCACATAGAATCACAGGGCACTGAAATGTATATAACCCATAAATGGGTTAAATCACAGCACAACTAGACAATGAACTTGATTAAGTGTTTTATTAAGACAGTACATGTCAGTAAATCTAGTTTTAGTGACTGTCTAAATTTGCTTTAACTCTTGTTAATTTCAAAGTATTCTGATTCATTGTTCGCCCTAAATCTGTCAGCGTTGAGATTCACCAGTAATAGTTTGTGCCTCTCACTGAAAAGTTTTTACAGATTATGTGGGAAGTTTTATGATTTATTGATTCAGCATTGGACCTCAAGTCATTACATTTGTAATCAGTCATGAATTACAAGCTAGTATCAAATCACTGTTAGAATATATTGGACTTTGGTCCAAATAACTGACATTTATCACTTCTAATGTGATAACAAATAGCTGTAGAACATCTCGTCCAATATTTGACATGTTTATTCCTAAATTATGCTATTGTACTACATCCCATTCTAGTAAAAACAAAAACAAAAGTGGTCTAGTAAAACAAAAACAAAAAAATAGAAACATGTGGTACATATATTTCCCTGTAAGTGCTCTGGTCATAATTACAAATTACAAATAATGATTAATTCTTCTCTTGCAGTCAAATAAAGTCGACCTTTGCTTTGAGGCATCTAAAGCTTCATATACACATTAAAGTTCTGTGGCCTATTAATTCTCACACATAATAGTTACAATATGATTGATATTTCTGGCCAACTCTATACTATACTATATATATAACTCTATACTACACTATATATATTTAAGATAATGCTAATTATTATAGTATTAATAAAAAAATAATACTAAATACAACTTGGATTATTTAAAGTTGATTTAAGCCACATGAAATGAAATTTGGAAATTAAAAAAACAGTTACCTTAATATTGATGCAATGTAAAATGTATTTTTGTATGTACATATTATTATTATTATTTAGTTCATAAGGTTTTGTTCAAAATGCTTCGCCATTAGGCACTAACGTGAATCTGAAAAGGGCCTGACTTATTATTTTCTCTCTTAAAACCCATGAATTCCAGTGACAAATTCATTGCCTCTCAAAATCATAATAGTACTATAATTATTTTTAGTATTACAACTATAATTACTTTACGTAGGCAGAGCCATGCATTTATTATCACATTGGAATTTTTTCTCAACTTTAGGAGACTTTTATTCATCAGATTTCCTTTGGCACTAATTGTCATTTTAAACTAAACTCCTTCTGCAACGAAAACACCTCCTGGATTTCAAATGAATCAGTTTCGCCTGCCTCAGATGACGTGTCATTGAAACGTCAGCTGCCGCTCAGCTTTTATTTATGAGTGAATTCTAAAAACTGACCAGTTAGCAACAATACAGCTTTCCACAGTTGACTTAAATACGCCGGGAAGAAGCCAGCATATGTCATGAAATAAAATAAGGTTCACAATGGACGATTGTCGTATTTAAAAAAAAAAAAAAAAGAAAGAAAGAAAGAAATGGGAGGGGGGAATTAAAGTGAATATGTATTTGGAGGTCATCTGTCGGCCACAAACAAATAGATAAATATAAAACATGATTTTGGTGAAGCTAATTATTTTATTAATGATATTCTATACTATAATCTAATAGCTTTAAAACGTATACGTGAATTCAGTTATTAACTGCCAGATTTAGCATCATTTACAAATGTGCGTTTAAAATGACATTTCCGTCTGCAGGGTGTGCGCAGTGTTCGTCGGGCTGCTGGTGGTGGTCAGTGGAGGGGGTCACTGGGTGTTTCCACGTTCCGACCTGCGGCCGTTCCCACATGTCGCGGTGCAGGTCATCAGTCAGGCCTGCTGCAGCAAACGGATCCACTCCCACTGGGAGGAACACGCAGCTCTGTGCGGGAGGAAGTAAGGGAACATCACGCAAATCGCTGCGATCGGGCATGGATTGTGGCAAAGTGTGCCAAGGCCCGAGAAGGCCAGTGATGCAACGACAACCCCCCCTGAAGAGGCGTGACGGTGAGTTTACTGTCATGTGAGCTCTGAGTGCACTTGATGTGAATTTAGTTTTCTAATTGAGCTTTTAAATCTCTATTTTTTCATGGAAAACCAAACGTGACCTTTTCATGTCACATGTGGGGAAAAATATGTCCACGTTTGGATTCATCGAGGATAGGTGTAGCTCTAGTTTTACAACTAATATTTGATTCGTTTCTTTTTTTAGTGTAAATATAAATTCTCATATCAGCACTGGGATCAAATCTAATATCGACCTGGAAATTAGATGTATTCGCCCGACAAGTCTCACTGAGTTTTATCAGGCTTTTTTATCCAACATATCACCTGTAGCCTGGTTTCTGTCCGTGTAAATGTCAGAGGGTGTTTCACCTCACCTGACTGACTCCAAACAGCAGTAGAAAGTAGTGACCTACTTCCATGTTTAACGGGAGTCAGTAAACGCAGCTTTGGACGCACACGGAGAGCAGCATGGACATCAGGCTCCGTCCAGCGCCGGTGACCGCTGCGCTAACTTTGGCCCTAAATAAACTGAAACATGGCGCTGCTGCAGCTCAGGTGAATTATTATTATTATTAGCAGTAGAAGTGTTTAAATGAAGTAATTATATTTAAACTCAGACACAGACGTCTGCTTCTGGGCAAACTGCGAGGCGACGCCATCCTACATGTTCGGACACTTCACCAGCTGCAGGACCGTCAGAACGCCGAGCAGACGTCATTCCTGCCGCCGCCTCTCCAACCTACCTTCACCCCGCTGGATGAAGCCTCACGGGCGGCCGCGGAGGACGAGGCAGAGCCGACGACTCCCGTGGAGGAGCTGACGGATCCCTGCGAGGGACAAACTCGGCGGGCTGCTCGTTCTCGTCTGACAAGATGGATATAAAACGGTGAGTCGTGGCACGGAGAAAGAGAGAGGGCGTGTGTGTGTGTGTGTGTGTGTGTGTGTTTGTTTGGGGGTCACGCAGAACGTAGCACGTTCTTACCTCTGATGTCAGCACGCTCGCATGTCTCTCCCATGTCTCCCACAGTGAATCAGCGCCCCCTCTTGGTGGTTCTGATGAACTGCGTTCTCGGATAACGGCATTTCATGAAACTCAAACAGCAGCATTTTGCAGGAGAAATAAAAGCACCCAGCTTTTACTGTCATCAGCTTGTTACAGTCAAATCACCACAATCAACTGTTCATTTCTTTGCATCTCACTTATGTTTTAATGTAAATGAGTTGTGAAGAAAACGAACACCCACCGACACTTCCTGTCGACGTCCCTCTCGTCAAGTCTGTTCTCACAGCTCATGTTAAAGTCAGTCCAGCTTCAGTTCTTGCATGTACACGCAGAGGAAACTCCGTCTGTTCTCCTCTTGTCTATATGTGAAGTCATTTCAGCACCAAGGAGAGCAGCCGGTTCACACGAGCCACAGCACGGACTGGATGTGGTTATTAATCATGGGAGTCGTTGTATTAGTAACCACCCTTTTATTAGGAATGACAAAAGCCCACGAACAACGCTTCCTCGCCAAGGACATCGCAGTGGATCCAGCCCATTTTCAATCAAGTTTTGGAATTTACAGCACGATTTTAATGTACGTGTCCACTTGCTCATGAATCGACGTGGACAGCAGATGTCGCCCTTTGAAGCCCGCATCTCTTGGACTTTCTTGTTTAAACTAAACCATTGCCCTTTACAGCCATTAGGCTGGTTATTTCACAGCCTAAAATAATACCAACTTCCTCCCCTCCAAGTAGACGAATCTTCCCCTGGATGTTCTTAAAGTAGTTTTTCCTCAGCTTTGTGATTCAGTATTTCAGCCCCCCCCCCTTATAGATTTAATGCGGCGCCTCGACATCATTTTTTTATGGCAGAGCAGCGAATGTGACCTGAATGCAGGACACGACTTCACGGGACGAGAACCCATTCAGAAGCAGTCTGTGGGAGAAGCTGGAACGCTCTCGCAGCCTTAGTCATCCCCCGTCGTCCCACCGGAACCTCTCTCCTCCTCTGGAGTCATGTCGTGGTGACACTGAGATGCGATGTGTTGTTTTGAGGAGGGGGCAGTCATGGATTTGTGGTTGATTCTAACGTGAGCTGGCGGCTGATGAACCGCCATGGAGTGATCGGGACCGGAGAGGAGATCGATCCGTGGACTTCAGCGGCTTTTTTCTTCCCTTCCTATCGTTTGACGGAGCCTCGCGGCCATCGGCGTTCGCCTCTCTCCGTCTGAGGCCAGTGGGGGAG
>CAAKHB010000496.1:69616-82263 GCA_901007665.1 Aeoliscus strigatus
CCGCGGGGGGGGGGGGGGGGGGGGGGGGGGGGGGGGGGGGGGGGAGCCGCGGTGGAAGGCGGCGTACATATAATCGTTTTAGCGGCCGACCGGGGATCATGTGTCGTTTTGTGGCATGAAACGTGGCCGCTGTTCGCCGAGCGGACGAGCGAACTGGTGCTTCACTGCAGCATTCTGCGTCTTTGGCGTCCGCTGCGGCGCCCACAGAGGGGAACCATAGCGGCTTCCCTCTGCAATATCTGGGCAAAGATACGAGCGGTGGCGTCTTGTAGCTCCGGCTGCCATGGCAGCTTAGGGGTGGGGGTGGTGGGGGCATCTTCTTCTGGAGGGGACAACCCGCCGATTCCTCCCTTAGATTCCTCTAAGATGCCTTATTATTACTAGCAGCAGCCGGGATTTGACACCCAGCATCACCCTCCGGTGTCACCCATTGAGAAGCGCCCGGAAAAAACGCAGCGGATCCCGATGGCATGGACACTTATGCGACGTCCGCCGCGCTGCCGTACCTCTGGAGCCCTCTTGCCGTATTCTCTTCCTTCAAGCCAGCTCCAGCTCCATCGCCATCATCATCATCATCATCCTCATCATCATCATCATCGCCCCGCAGCCGAGAGAGCCCTGCCGCAACGCGACCAGCGACCACCGAGCCAAAGCAGGCGGCATGAGGCTTGATTCAGTGCATTTATCCATGCTGCTCATCGGGGTCTCATTCGCCTGCTACTCCCCGAGTTTGAATTCCCTGCAGGACCAGGCTTACAAATCCGCCGTTGTGATCGAGGGCAAGGTGCAGTCTACGCCTGGGAACGTCTCCGCGGACCCGTACCGGGTGAATGTCAAAGTGCTGGATGTTTGGCCCCTGAACAGCGGGGGTCTGGAGCGGGAACAGCTCGTCACCGTGGGGGAATTCGGATCCGAGGCTCCGTGCACCAAAGTGAAGAAGAACCACAAGTACATTTTTTTCATGGACCCCACTAACGAGACCTCGGTTTTCAAGGCTTCGTTTGCGCCCCTGGACGCGAGTGGGAAGAACCTGAAGAAGGATGTTGGGAAGATCTTGTGTGAGAAATGCGGTAAGTTCATGCGTCGGGTGACCGGTGGAGTCCAACCCGGAAGAACAAGTGTTCGGTGGCGGCAGCAGCAGCTGCAGCTGCAGCTGCTCTGCCTCCAGGCTTTCTGAAGGACTGCGCTTTGGGGTTCGGAGTCACTTGGTACATCTGTGTGTGAGGGGCGTCTTTGGTCTATGCAGCAGGCTCCCATCGCCCCACATGATCCATCAAACCCCCTTTCTCTCCTTTTCTCTCCCTTGAACCGCATCACACCTGCGCCTCGCACTGTTGCTTGTGAGGAATTGCAGTTTGTGTGTTTGCATCCCGCACACACCCGCATTGGAGTTCGCCAGACACCTCTTTCTTTTTTTGAACCCATCGTGAAGGGTTCTCTTCTCCGGAGCTGAACAGCCGCCGGGGTTCAGGACCAGGGACAGCGGTCTGCCCTCCGGTGTCACGTGTGGAATATCACGTTGCTTGAAGCAAACTGCCTCCTCAGCTATATTTAGGCTCACGTCCTGCTTTAATGCGTTAATACCCCCCCCCCCACACACACACACACACACACTTTGCCATCGCTCACCCTTGTCCCCTCTATCGTCAGTGCAGGGACAGAAGCCTGGAGAGAGGATCACAGTCTGAACATACACTGACACATCTCAGTCTGTCTTCATGACTTTTGATTCAAAACAGGCAACATAGATGGGATTGTATTGTATTTATACCTCGTCATGTTATCAGTGCACTCTGTTTAAAACATAGTGTCAGGTCAACATTCGATGAGGTAGGAACTTTATTTGTCCTTTGGGAGGGTTCCCTCAGGGCACAGGCGATAAACAAAAATAAGTAGGAACCTATTGATTGAATACCACGCAGCACACAGTTCACATGTGTTTAATGCAGCTGAAAAGACATCTGAAAAGAATTCATTTGCTTGTATGTAGTTTTAGATTGGACACACTAGAATGTGTCTGTCATGTTTTTCTTCCAGGCAGAATGACAGCTCATAATGTTGGTCCCTTCAGAGTGTGAGAGGCTTCTCCTCCTCCTCTGCACTTTGAATGCACTAAGCAAATTAAAATCACCTATACAATAAAAATGAGCCACCTTTATTACCGCCGTCATATTGTGCAGACATTTTAACGTTATGCTCAAGAACATAATGTCTGCCCAGCTCTGCTACCTTCCTAAATTCTTAAATCCTCTTAGCCTGCACTCCTGAGACATAAATGCTCCCTCTCTCGCCTTGATTTCGCCACTCTGTCTCTCTGCCTTTTTAAATAATCTCTCCATTAGAGGAGGAACACAAAATGGACCTTATTACTTCTTCTGCACCCACTCTTTGCAAAAAAAAATCTTCCATGAAAGCCACACTTTATTTGATGAGACAGGTATAGACACCTGAGGGAGGTGCCACTCCCACTTCTGGGCCCCCACTGACTGATTTTCTTCAAACTACCCAACAGCATAGATCAGGTTGTGCTTTATTTGAGGCTCTGCTTGTGCTGCACCTGATCCCACTGATGTTCTTTATGTTATCACTGTTCCTGCAAACAGACTGTCCCTTGACATCCTCTTTCCTTCCAGCTCCCTCCATCATTCATCGGAGATGTTAACTGTTTCTCTCATGTTACATCCCCAACGATTTTATGACTGCATCGATATTGTTTGAGCGTCTGTTCTTGGCCCGGAACCTTGAACTGTGACATATAAAGCTTCATCTACCTGAGTTAAAGCTTGAGCTACAGCTGGCTGGCACTCTTGTTCCCCTGTACTTTGAATCCCTCATGTGCAGAGGTACACAAGGTCCCCCATGTGCAAACCAGGTGTTCCTGAGCGTACATGATGTACAGTTCCCAAAAGTGATGCAATTGTTGTTGTCTGGACCTGAAATGCTCTACTGGTTACGATATTTCTCAACGCTCAAACATTTTTTTAAAGGAGAAATGAAAACATGGTGTATGTTTCAAGTGGATCATATTTTATCTGACTGAACTGAGACTGTGTAATTGATATGACTGGAACATAAAGACAAAAATATAAACACAGATTCAACAGCTCTTAATTTGGAACAAAACATTTCTTGTTTTTCACTGTCGATCAGGACAAACACGGTCAATTATTTTCCCTAAATAGAGGTAATCCATGGTTACTGATAAGTACATCCCCACCAGACTAAAAAAAACAGATAGAAACTATGACGGAAATAGCGTCATATGAGCAGATGCTGGTGAGAATTCATGACGGGGGAGCAGAGTCATGGCACCGTCTCTTTACTACGAGCTGGTGAGAACAACAGGACATGAGTTGAGGAGATGGGACAGCCATCTCTGTTAAGGTTCTACTGTGAGTGTGTTTATAACTGTGTATCAGCATTTCCATGTTGACACCAGAGATCCACTGTAACACTGAATCCAGCCCAGTAGATATTCAACTCATCTCATCCGCAGTAGATCACCAACTATGAATTCAGTCTGCTTTTTATCTTTTTATCTTTTTTTTTTAATCAACAACAAATCTGAAATAACACTTGAAGGTGGTTGGTTTTCTTCATTTGTCTCATATTCATTTATATGAATGCAATCATGCAATACTACAAGTGAGTTATTTTAAGACTATTTTGGTGATTTTGGTGATTTTTGGTGCTCGGTGTTTGGTGTGTACTGTATTCTCCCACTACTTCTGTATGTTGGACTGAGGGTATGATGACAATGACGCGCACATCACTTGTATTATTTAGTGCAACAAAAGTGGTTTGGCCTCTCTTGGCTCTTTCCTGAATCAGAAGTCTGTGTGATTATCCAGTGTAGCTGTGGCTCTAAGCTTTTTGTTTGTCCATAAACCCCATAGAGGAGACCTACATAGTGAATCCTGAGTGTCTGTGTATGGAGACGGGTGCAGGATTAAATCAGGCCAAAAAAGCTCCCCTATCATCAGAAACAACCCCTCTGACCCACCTTCACATTTGTATGTGCACGTCAATCTCATTTGTGCAAGTATTTCATTTGTCGCCCTTTCGTTTCTCCTCTGTAGATGAATGGAACAGTGTTGTGAATGAACACTTTCTCAAAACTGTCACTGCAGTTCAGCTGCGCGCAGGTCACAGCTGCTGCACTGATTTGATAGAGGAGGGAACTGTGCCGCCAGCTATGCATCTTTCTTTGAATTGAGAGCGTTCCTTAGAAAAGCCAGACATAGAACATGAATGACAGCCGCTGATGTTTTCTACGCTCATCTCGCCCCCCTCACATGTTTGTAGGAATCAACAAGCTTCCACATGTCAGTCATCAGACTGAAGGGCACTTTGCCTGCTGGTTGTGACAAAGGTGTTTATTTCCTGGATTTTAACCAGTGAGACTATGGCAGCGCGCAGGATGTTTATTTAGATAAGAATGACGCTGCTGCAGTGTCTCTTTCCTAAAGCAGACAGACAGGCTAATGTGAAAGTCCAGCTGGAACCATGCACACAAAGAAACATTGGTCAGGCCCAGTGATGAGCCGCAGTTCCAGGTATTTGACCTCTGTGGGGTCGTTAACAGCTTGGAAGGCACATGACTCATGAATCCACCCTCTGGATGTGGTCAGGGGGACAGGAGAGTCAAGTCAATGACCTTTCAGGTTACATCGGAAAGCACTGTATAGGTGTTGCTCTATCTGGGGAGTGAGGGTAGGACTTCCCTGGAGGTGGCAGGCTGGTTGTGTAGTCGTCCTGTAGTTGGGATAAACCACAGCACACTTCCACAGTACCCCTGCTGCAGTCATTACCCCATTGACACCTGATTGCGATCTGGATTTATGACGAAAGTCGTCTAAAGGTACGGAAATACCTTAACACCAGCCCCTAACCCTGTGTCTGCCAGGTCTGGACCACCTGCAGGCCGTAAATCATCGCTGTATGTGGGCCAAGTAAAAGTGGGCTGTTTGGTCTGTGACAAAGCGATGAGGGTGGATCTGTTCTGACTGAGGTTCTACGTCTACTAGGTGGGATTGTTTTGTATGCTCCTTGGAGCCTTAGAATGTCTGCCCCGCTGAACATTAGCTACTCTACTGTGACAAGAAGACTTGACGCAAGGAAAAAAGAGCACGGCTATTTTCAGTCATTTCCCTGTCCCTGTTAAGCACTTTCTCGCAATTACCGACATCCACTCCCCGTTTTGAATGACAGAAATATTACAAGCTATTGTTATGATGTAATGTGCATCTGGGGCTTCTGTCTTTAGTGTCATGAAACACAATGCGGCAGGGACAGACTGGCAGTTTACTATTTCAGGTGATAGCAGAGCAAAGCAAGCAGAATGAGGAGGTGTGTAATGTACCTGGAACCTCACAGTCACGACCCCTAAAAATCCCACACTGTCATCACTACAGTGTTTCATCAGGGGTTGTTTCATGGATTTATGACTGAATATACAATCTCCATCAATATTGATTACGACATCATGCTGTGCACATGGTTTAGAATATGAGTTCACTCACAATCTAGTTATTTCTATCACCTCTTCCAGTTTCTTTTCAGTCAGCTAGCTCTTGCTGACGTCGCTCGCTGTGCCATTTGAATGCATCTGCCACAAAGGACACATAGATGTGGACTTCTTGTCTTTAGCACCCACAGCTGGTCCCACACCATCAGGGCCTGGGAAGGGCTGTCCATCCAGCCATGGACACAGCTGGGCAACATTAGCTTATGTTTTGCAGTTGTACGCTCCAGCACACCTGATTTTAAATGAGTGGGACGTCATCAAGCTCTGCAGGAGAGGAATTAATTTGAATCAGATGTGTTGGAGGAGCGAGGCATTCTCAACATGCAGGATGTGGCTATCAGGATTGGAATCCACCGATGTAATATAACTGGTGTGGTGAACTGCTGAACCCTTTCTCGTCTGAACAAGTAGCTTAATAAATCGGTGCATATCAGTTGTGAGGGAGCGCTCAATGACTGTGGGTTAAAGGGCAAGGTGAGGTTGTACAATAGTGGGGAAGTGTGCTCCTGTGACTGGAGTGAAGGGCTGATGCCTCCTTTATAGTGACACATTTGCAAAGTGTGTTTTGTCCAAAGAAATCCTCCCATGTCTGATGAATACCTTTTTTTTAGGCATTGATATTCACAGGGCTAGTAATGATGCTAGGAAAGCTCTGGTCATCACACAGAACAAAGTGCTTATTACCTATAACACAGTTCTCCTCTAATGACCTGCACCACACAACCTAAATATGACCAGTTTAGTTCCACATGAGTGATTTACCTCCTCTGCTGTACAGACATTTTCCACAGTTTCTAATGTCTGTTCAGCATGCCCTTTGATTCTACACACACCAAAGCAGCGCTTTGGATCATAATAAATTTCCATGCCATAATACAGAATTATGTCTGCACTTGTGGAAAATAATGGGCTTACTGTAGGTTCAGATGGATAAAGACCTTTGAGAACAAGTTTGAAATGCCACGCAGTTTAAAGGCTGTAATTTTATATCAAATCAATCAAATGGCCCACACAGTGGGATTTCAACACATTTGGGAGGAGTTCAGGGTGGGAAGGTTTGGCACACAAACACAGCTGACTGAGTCAAGTTTTTCGCTCCTCTTTAAACTTGATGAGGGAAACTTCCCTGCAGTTGGGGGGGGGGGTCCATTCATGTAAATCTTGCCACTTTAATTTTTAGTATTATTTTAGAATATCTTTTTTAATGGGCATCATAAGTAATACACGTATCACCATTGCAAGTTGCATATTTTTTGGTCCTAAAATGAAAGATTCACGTGTTACCTAGCTGCACGGCAACGCTGCAGTTTGAGACCAGCTGGCTGAGTCAGGCAGCAGACAGGAGCAGGATGAGGTCAGGTGTTGGTGGTGTGAATGCAGATTAGTTTTACAGTTTGTACATAATGTCACAACTAATAATCTCTATTAATCTCTGGCTTGCTCTCACAAAATGGAATGAAAGCAGCTTTGAGAACAGCAAAACCACGTAAAACTGATTTCTGTTTTCAGCAAGACAGGATGCAGGATGTTTTATATTTCACTGGTTTGGTGGTGGAATTATATTAGAATTGTTCTTATTTTGTCAGTATTAAGCCAAAAAAACCAAGCTGTTACACTGATGTTAGTGCCACAGACCATCCACATCAGCAACTATTTTAAAATTTTGTGCCCTTCAATTACAGATGCCAAAAGTCCAGGTCAGATCAAGAATATCTATCTGGCACGTTTCCTTATCTAGCATTCATCATCTGTTTGCATTGGTTTATGTATGTTTTTGTCCACAACCGACCAAGGGATGATACTACAATACTACAGCGTCAATTACAACTATCAGGGTTTTTCAAAGTGTGTTACATCATCAACAGTTTGAAATAAATCAAGTGAATTTGTTTGGCAGGTTAATACTTTCAGATCAGTTAAATGCTCTGACCCTTCTGACTTTCACTGTGGGGTGCCACAAGGAGCAAACTCATTTGGGCAGTTGGTCGCTGGATTACATGAAAGTGTAAAAAAAAAAAAAAAAAATCTTAAAAAAAAAAAAAAAAAAACGACCCAAAGCAGAATCAATGTCATAAAAAGATGCATTAGTTTGTTTTCATCCTCTGTGATCTCTGTCAGCACACTGCCTCGCTTCCTTCCCAGCAATTACTGAGTGAACTTCCAACCCTCTGAAGAATGTTGTGTTCACCACAATGAGGCAGTATATGATCAGGATCAGTGAGCAGGAGACACAGAAAAGTTGAAAGGGATGAGTCCACTGGGAATGTCAGCAGTTGTTCGACTCCCTGCCCCTGCGGCTGGAGCGGAGTCAAAAACAGTCAAAAGCCCACAGTCACTGCACAGTCCCAGAGATATGCACAGGATAACAACTGCTGCCATGTGGATTTTAAGTTCTTCACCAAAGGAAGCTATATTTCCACTTGTGGAACTATGTTCTTAATATTTCAGTCAGCAAGAAGCAGATGTGCAGATTCTTTTGACTAAACTTACCGTAATGGCGTCCCTCCGGGACAGGCAATCACGGTCAGTGTTGGACGGCGGTCAAAAAGATCCAGGAGAAATGTTCAAGTATTCAGCTGTGCAGATCAAAACAGCCATGGTTTATTGTGATGTGAATGGAATTTAAAAAAAAAGTATTTATCTTCGGACAATGTTATTTGCACTTTATATCGTATTTACAAATAAAGGCTTAGGAATAGTGGCTCATTTGTTCTCTTTCACCAGTCACAATTAGCAAAAAAAAACCTAAACAAAACCACGAGGCAGAGTTAGTGACCAATGTAAAGCCGTTTTCCTCCATGTTTGTTTATTGGACAGCTTTCACATTACGACCTGTCTCTCTGCATGTTCATATGAGCCTGTTTTCAACATGTATCCCTTGGCTTTCTGAAAGCAGTTTAAGTTCACCCTGCCTTTTGAATCATTCAGTAATTCGCAGCTATCTTGGGCCGAATACTCTTCCTTCCGAGGCTGCAGCCGGTGCATGTAATTAAATATTTAAAACATGTTTTTCTCTGCAAAACATGAAAGGTTGTTGACAAAATCAACCATTTAGAATGACAGACACACGCAAAATGTGGCCATGATGGCCATCAAGATCACGAAGGAGATTTTTCTTGAAATCAGCAAGACTCTTAAAATTTGAGAGATCCGAATTGGAAAACGCTGCCTGGTCCCCCTGATGACAAACAGTCTTCCATCTATTGGTGCTTGTCTGTGCAAACTCACACTGACGCAGGGTACCTTCATGTTTGATAGATAGTTTTCATGACTAGTATAATTGCCCATAACAGCAGGCTTGTTGTCAGCAGCGTCAAGATCACACGGAATATGGTTGGGATGAACATTGTTATGGCACGTTGTGAAGTAACCTACTATTGCTTTTAAGCAGGGGCTAGCGGGCACAAATGTCTCGGTTCATTTGCATGTAGGTTTTTCTGTGTGTGGGCGTAACGCCACGAAAAACACATTCCATAATATCCCATAAACCGGTTTATCGATGACAACGAAGATCCTCAATTGCAGGGTGTCAAAGGTTTGTGTAAACAGCTTTAGGTCTTTAACTTATTGATAGTATGTCAAACTGAACTTTCAAATCACACGCCATGTTTTTTTTTCCTGGTGTCAGGTAATGACAGATGAGTCACATCTTGACCCATGTCTTTAACAACGGCTTTCAGGCAGGATTCATCAAAGCCCCACTCAAAAAGACGCATTCTCTGCCCGATAAGCGACTGCTACTGCTGTTCTTCACCAACACGGCGAGGTCTTTTGATGCTCTGAACAAAAGTACTTGTTATCAATATTAGAACTGTGTTTATGAAAACCAGACTTGTTTTAGGTGGAAGATGGTAGTGTAATTATAAATCAATCAGCCAACCTGAATTTCAAACACAGGCTGCCAAGGTGTCTGGCAGAATAAGCACAGATAATTACAGATGCTATTGAGTTTCCAAATGGTATGAAGCACGTAGTGCTTAGCAGGATTGTAATGTCTGTCTGGTTTTTTTTTTCATTATTCATTGGAGATTCACAGACACACACCACTCTGTACTTGTTGGGATCCTAATGTCAAATTGCATCGTTTGAAGTTCAAGGGTCGGGCTCGAGGGCACCTCAGTGATGGTTATGGGGCGTTCCCCTTCACGTTCATCCTGCTAGTCCAGGGTTTGACTCAGTGACCTGTCGGCCAGCGTCCAGGGTTTGACTCAGTCCTACAGTCTGCTCGTCACTCTTTGTGACTCTTCGTTTGTAGCACCAAACGAGAGACGCCATTTCCTGTGTGTCATGTTGCTTTCGCCGGTTCCTTCTGTGGGATCTTTGAAAGATCCTCCCTCTAAGAGGAAGACAACTTGTTGGTGAATCACTGCGGATGTAGGCAAGCGGTGACCAAGCACCCACATGCACTTTGACGACAGGCAGTGTAACTGAGCATCTTTGTTTGGCCATTTCTTAACCAAAGCAGGATGACGCATCGATTAGACCAACAAACAAAACATCTCAAGACATTTGTGTTGTTCCTTTGTGCGTGGACCAACATTTTATCTTACCTAAGGTCTTCCCAGGTCTCTGCAAATTCTTGCCAGTGCTTGGGTGTGTTATTCTTTGGGTAATTGTCTGTATTTTTGTCAGCTGCGTATTCTCCAATTCTGAATTGGCAGGCATGTGCATGTCCTCCTGCTTCAGATGATGGCTAGCGTCAGAGGCTCGTCTGCAGTTCACACCGACTGGAACCTGATTAGTTCCACGCAGAGGGGAAACATGTATTGCCCTAGCGCGAGTGTTATATGAGCGTCAGATTTAAATATCTCTTGAAAGCTGACAGTGTCCACGACAGGAACTTCAACAAAACCTCTGGGAACAAAAGGACCATGGGAAGGGCAACTGTGTTTGTGTGCAGCGTGCCAAAGTGTTGAAAAGAGGGGCTGCCGGCGCTCCCGCTGGGCGCCTCCCGGTGTGTTTAAGGGACGTGTCCGGCCATGTTCACCCCACACACAGTACATATCCTGAGAGGAGTTTGTTTCCTCAGGTATGTTGAAGGTGTGGATTGATGTGTGTCTTAACATGAAAAGACTTTAAACAGAATGGAATGGCTTGTTAGCCGTGTTTGGAAGTGGAGAAAATCATGGTTCCCTCAGCAGTGACAGGGTCTGGTGCTTTGAGGTTTGTTATAGCAGACTTAGAGAAAACATGCATTCATCGCAGAGTCCAGATGAATTGCTCAAGCCTGGTGTCCACGTGATTGAGTCTTCCCATCCTGAATGTAAGACTGACGAACACTGCTGACTCACGGGCGATGAATGTGTAAACAACCCCATCCACTCATTCTTGAAAATTGTGGATGCATAGACCATAAGACTACGAGATGGCCAAATACTCAACGCCCACAGGGACTCCTGTGCGCCGTCTGTGTGCCTAAAATCTGTGACATCATCAAGCTGTAAATCCTGGAGCATCTCCAGGGTGAATGATTCAGGAAAGATCACAATTGATAGTGAATCACTGCAGGGATTCCATGAAGGAGACATGTCTGCTCTTCATAAATAACACATCTCACACATGCAAACACGGCAGAAGAGTTTCTGAATCCGTATAATCAAAGATCAGAGAATTTGGGCCCTTGCCTGTGTGTTTTGGTCGTCGGCTGTTGCCCTTCCACCAGTGCTCCTGCTCATTATTGTGTTGCTCTAATCTGCGGGGGACAGGACAGGCTGCAGAAGTGTATTTATCTTCCTGCACAAATAGGACCTCTTTCCGTCTGGTCTCTGCTCAGCTTGTTGTTGAAAGATAGTGAGCAGCAAAGAGTGAGCTTCAGTATGTGTGCATGCTTCTGTGTCTGTGTGTGTGTGTCTGTGTGTGTGTGTTTGGGGGTGGGGGGGCTGCGTGTGGGTGAACTGAGATGTGTCCCAGCTGGCCCACAGACCAGCACACTAACCATCACCTCACTGCAGCAAATGCAGACAAAAGAGGAATATATGTCCCTGTGACATTGATACCCCTTAACTCTGGGGGTGTTTCACCCTAAATGAAAGTGCAGCATTCCTCACAGAGCGCTGCTCAACTTGTAAACCAAGCCACTCAGATCAGTGTTAGAAATTCCCTCTTGTGTGGGTCCTGTAGCCCCATTTCCGCTTTCCCCCGTCCCATCTGTTGGGATGTGTACTTTTGCTACACATTGTCTAGGCATGTTTCTTTTCATTCCCTTGTTGTCTCCATGACATTCAGCTTGCTTGCAGGCGGTTATCATACTGCAAATGGCTACAGGCCAGGAAACCACTGTAAGCCAGCCAGCATTTCAAAACAATACAAAATGTACCAAGACAACTGTGGTTTCTCTGACGCTAACCTCTGCGTGAATGCAGGTCGGGTACTCCGACAGGAGAGCAAACATGTTTTTGAAATTCTTTATTTATAATGTGGCTTTTTGGTGCAACAGTTAATACTCTTGGCTACAACTCAACTATTAGATTTTAGGCTCAAGCTTTGGTGCTGCTCCTGCAGCGCTAAGCTGCTCATGCTGGTGGGGGCTCACTATTTAGACCTGTTACAGCTCCAAGCAGCTTTGACCTCCTCCTCCTCCTCCTCCTCAGTCCTGGGAATTGTTGGATATAACTACTTCCAGTGTCGTCCAGGCTGCATGGGCCCTCACAGTGGTCTGTGACCCAGCCGCAGTCGGGGCTTCCTGTTAGTCACGTCTAGCTTACCAGCATCATCGGCGAGGACAGCTCTCCTGTCCACCTTATCAATCTCACTCGGTTCCAGCCTTGATCTCGACTTTATGCCGCCAAGAGCATGATCTCAGCACTCATACACGTAGCGGCCTGTTTTACTGGAAAAAGCCTACATTGACGAAAAACAAACAAGGAGATAAGAGCGGCCGTCGATAAGGCCGATCTCAGCCACCGAAGGCTGAGAAGAAAAAGAAAAAAGAAATGCAAATGAATTTGACCGAGACGCTGGACTCAGTCTGTGTGAAACCTCTGGCGGTGTCCTCATCATGACATGTTTGTGCTGCGCTAAAAGCACATTCTGCAGATAAAGGACAAGTGCAGGGCGCAAAAGGAATTTGGGTTGATGCGAGGAATGCAAAGCAGAGAGCGGATGCACGTATGTTGGTTAT
>CAAKHB010000496.1:82283-99181 GCA_901007665.1 Aeoliscus strigatus
TGATAAGAGCACAAACTTCACGTTTTCATCAAATAAATTGGCTGTTTAAAAGTTTAATCAGTATAATTACTCAGATGTGACATTTCAGTTTATTGACATTGTTTATTGAAAACTGCAATTTAGGTTGATCAGCTTACATCATATCTATGGCAATAATCCATCTAAAGTTCTATTGACAGGTTTTTGCCTGTTTAGATATCAATGATGGTTTAATACCTGTTTATTTTAGAGTAACAGATGTGTGCGTAATGGAAAAAAAACATGCGTATGCCTGGTGTCATGATTCAGATGTCTTAAAAGTCTTCTTTGGCAATTGTTTGTATTATGCGCGGAAAATAGGTTCACTTGGAGCGTATCGCTGACCCGCATCCTTCTTCTATTTACATGTGGATGCACCTGTGTGTTTGTATGCGTGTGTGTAAGTGCGTGTTTGAGCTGGCGTGTTTGTGTTTGAGTGTCACGGTGTATACTTTGTCGGCCCGAGGACACTTAGATTGAGTGTGTTGTGGTCTTTCTGGTGAGAGCACACATATGTGTTTGCGTGAAGACCTGGATCTATGTGGGTGTGTGTTTGATAAACTGTGAGAGCATGTGGGGGACTGTTTGTCTATTCATCTGGGTGAGAGTGGGAGAGAAAGAGCAGAACGAGGAGGTGGAAGAGATCTGCTCCCAGCCTCTATCTTCAAGTCAATCTGCTCGCACAAACCTCTTTATCTCTCCTTTAGACAGGAGGGTGGGAGACAGGCAGCGGGTGAAAGAAAATAAATATGTTTTAAAAGAGCAAGAATACAAAAAGAGAAGCAGGGGTAAACTGACGGTGAGGTTCAATCAGACAGCCTAAAGAAGACAGAGCGGATTTTTGCTTAAGAGGATCATCAGAGTGGTGCTTAGACAGCATCTGTCATTAAAAGTATTTGTGCTATTTCAGTAACGTAGCTATTGTTGTCCAGTGGAGAGGCTCTTTGTTATCAGGATGTAATACGTCAACTTTGATCAGCTATTTTTACATCGCTTTCATCATCAGCAGGCACAACATGATTTCAAAGTGTTCGCTACTTTGGCCTCGGCGGAAGCTGAGAGGCAATCGACATGCTCCACAGCATCTTTGTCAAGTTGTCTGTCAGGACATGCGTGCGTATTATGCACAATACACGACACACACACACACACACACACACACACACACACACACACATTGCATCGCAAAACCATGACTGAGGCCAAAAGCGAGGCATCAATTTTCGGACATGAAATGAAAACACAGAATTGCACGTCGGCGTGTCTGTCTGTCCATCTGAAGAACAAGTATAGAAATGTGTCAGCAGTGCATGTTTGTTGTTTCAAGGTCTGCTGGACATTCAGATGAGGAGGACCATCAGAAGGGGGTTGACGACACAGCGGTCACATCTGGCACCGGGGCCGTCTGTGCTGCCGGCCTCCCGTTGCAGTATTTCCCTGATTGGCTGATGAGTTGCTATGCTCAGCCCGTGTTCCTCTCCGCCTCAGTCAAACCCGTCACAGCGTGGGTCAGCACAAACAGCTCCTGCCACTGAACTGATCAGTGACCAGTGTTTGATCACTATAATAAATGGTGAAATGAAGTATAATTAATAATATTATATTGTCATATTAGTGTATCGTCAGTATTATGGCATGTCTTATTATCTTATGTTGCATCATTTCATATATTTTTGACTTTTAATTACTTGTAATTACTACACAACAACATTCATATCACACTTTCTCCTACTTTCAAACATCCAAACATCCACATTATCCCACGCGCACACACACACACACACACACACACATAGATATTCCTCCTCCATCAATACAACAACTGGGTTTTTTTTGTGTCTTGGGTTTTTTTCTACCAAGTGCACTGTATTTGTCCCATGTCACCTTGTTTGTTTGCACCATTTTAAAAAAAAAAAGAAGATGAAATAAATCTTTTTTTTTTTTTTACATATAGATCAGTGATCACACATCAGTCAGGTTTCGTCCATCGTGGAGCCGCGTGTGACGCAGTGAAAGGCGACTGCCCATGTGTTCCCACTAGCTGGATGGTGACAGATGAAGGCTAACTGAACAAACCGAGAGGCTAAAGAGCTGAAATCTCATTTTCTCCGTGGCCTTGAGAGTGGAGCATGCTCAGTGCTGATGTTTGTCATCTCCCTCTCCGAGATGCTGCTGCAGTGTTTCCCAGCAGGCTTGGCACAGTCTTCCTCATAGACGTGTCTCCTCTACAGCGATACAGTGGCCAGGCTGCAGCTGCTCCATCAATATTTCTCTTCTTTTTTGCGTTGTTGTGCTTTGTTTATCAGCTCGCTTTTCTCTTCTTTCCAATCACAGCTCCCCAGTCTTTTATTCCTCCCTTTCTCACATCTTCCTCCCCTTTTTTTTCTTACTTTTATCCCATCTTGTCTCGCTCTCACTGTCTCTCATCCTCACTCCGCCCTTCCACATCTCACTCACGTACACAGAGTTGCCACCCTTAAGACTGTGGTTACCATGGTGACGGCTATGCGCTGCGGAAACGTCAAAGAGCTGAATCCACCCAGGATGAGTTCCTTGTTGAACGCTTCAATCCTTTCCTTCCTTCACGCTTGTATTCGTCACTGCTTTCCGTAAATACTAAGCAGTCATCCATTCATTTGCTGTTGTAAATGAGTCAGTCGGTGTGATTTCTGGTGTTTCTTCATGTCCCTGATCTCAGCTGTCGCCAAGCATCAGTAACTTGTTTGTATTTGGAATCCGACGACCTTGGCACAGCTGACCTTGAGGAACTAGCCCCTTCCTCGGGCCTCCAGAGGACCTGACATTGATTGGTATCACATCTCCTCTTCAGGGGCCTTCAGTTAGTCTCACAACACCTCAGTGGCTCGTCAGATGCTCCTCATTGTGTCCGTCTCTCATACCTCTTGTGTATTGTATACACACATGAAAAGCGGCGAGCGTGGACACATTAACAAGATGATAATGCTCGAAGCTTTGTGTTTTTACCGGCCACAGACTTTGCAGCTGGATGAGCGGTTGTATGTTGCATGTGTTGTTCCAACACCTCAGTGCCTGGTCAGCTGAGGGGGCAGATGCCTTGTTAAAAGGTGAATATCAGCAGGTGGGGCTGTTTTCTGTCATCTGATGAAGAGAACATTGTTTCCACGACCCAATCCTTCTTCCACTCATTTTACCCTCTGTGCCTCCCTCCCCTCCTCTCCGTTTATCCTCTTTTGTTCCTGTTTTTCTTAAAGGTTGTGTTCCCCCCTTCACTTCACCTCACAGACAACAGATGTGTGTTAAAAGCCGGCACTACACACAACGCTAAGCCTCCACGTACTCATATGCACTTTGTTGGCAAAAAGCAGACGGAGCTAAACAGCATAAGCTAATGGCTGTTTAAAGCCATTATGTCCAAAAAGATAAACTCTCACTGTCTGTGAAAGGGCAGGAGTGCAGTTGAGCAGTATCAATGTGATGATGTGCAGGTATGCTGTTGTTAGGAGGGAGCTGCTCAGCTCCATCACACAGGAAAGCTGTATTTCCTTTTCTGGGAGCAGGAGGAGGGATTAGGTGGCAGGCAGAGACGGGGCCTGTGAAGCATTTATGAGCAGGACATACAAAGGATCCATCACAACTTATAGGGGGTTTTTAGGTTTTTTTTTTGGTTGGCTGTCCAAGTCATGCCCCTCCCACAGTGGCCCACTGTGCCCCTCCACCTCCAGACCCCGATCCAAGGACGGCCCAAAGCTGCTGAAAAACAGCAGATGCTTCCAAGTGGATTTGGAAAAAAAAGAGAGAGAGAGGGATTTAGATATACACCTCTATGACCATATTTGTACGTGGAAGAAGGAAACGGAATCCTAGTCCACAGTTGGTTCCACAAAACACATTAGGCACAGAAATGTGACATCATTTCCTCGGCTACATTTGTGTTCTGTCGTCTACTCTACAGTGTCCGTTCTCCGTTGCGTTGCGTTGTCTCAGCCTTTGTCAATGTGAAGTCCTTCATGTCACCCTGAGTGTAAGCTGTTGGACAGTGTGATCCGTCCTTCACTGTTGTTTTGCGCCTTAATCTCGCCAGACCTCGACCATGACGCGTGATACTTCTGACAAACGATACAAAATATTTTTGCAAAGTGTGTTTATACACTATACACTATACACTATACTAACTCTTTGTACTGTATCCTTCCACTCTCAGTTACAAACGCGAATCAATCCCCTGTTCCCGACTGGTTCTTGGATCCATGAACTACCAGGACTTCCCCCGTTACGCTGCGTGTCTTTCCATATCTCCGCCCCAAAGCCCAGTGAATGTGTTATGTGATCTCACACAGATGCCAAAGGGTGCCTTGTGCCGCCAAATAATGGACGCTAGATAGTGTTGCTATTTGATGAGCTGCAAATGTTGAATATGCTTTTTTTTCATTTTGCACATCCATGTTTTTTGTAACACCGCCAAGTGGCAAGTAGTTAAAGTCATACAGCTGCTGTTCTCAGTTGTGCAGCAGTTCAAGACACAGTTTGGGAGGATGGCTACATTTGGAAATCCACACCATCCCAAAGGTTCATGTGCTCCCAGTGCTCCTGAACACCCTCATAACTCATGTCAGTGCATTTTACATTGCTCTCATCTGCATGACGTGTGGATCTGCGGGAAGATAACCCCGGGATCCTGAAGGGGCAGGCTGAGATAAGACAAGGATAACTGATATTTAGGCTAAATCCACATCTCGTCATCCGGAAAAGTCACATTTCATCCGTCTTGACGTCACGCTCATTCACAGTTACGACACAAATGTAAACCGCGTGCCCACCCACATACACACAGGCCTCATCTTGTTGACTAGTAGAGGAGGAAGAGTGTTGATACTGAGGAGATAGGGTGGTAGAGCTCTCACACGCTGAAGCCCCCGCCAGAACTCTGTTACCTCTGCTGACAGATTAGATCATCGAGAACAACCTCTGGGAAGGAAGAGCAGGAGAAAGGGAAGACCAATTAGTTTCTGAGGTGAGGGAAGCACGGCACCAGACCCGACTGGCATATCAAACAACGGCCTCCGTTTGACCTCTGCAGTTTTCTTGCAGCAGAGGAGACTTCTGCTCTGGAGTTCTTCTGCTGACCTGTTAAGACATGACCCTTCTGCTGCCCCCCTTCCTGTCCATATTGCTGCCACCTCCTCCCAAGAAACGTCAAGAATCTCTGAGGGTTGGATTCAAACAAACCTCAGGAGGGCCCAGCAGATGACTCATCTGCAGTTTCATCGAGAGTGGCTCTCCTCTGGTTTCAGTGTAATTTTTCTTTCTTTGCCACTTAGCCAGACAATGGAGTTCAGTCAGCATGAAATTAGAAAATCTCTCTGTGATCGCGCATCTTGGAATAATTCTGCATTGGTCGTTCAGTCACAGTTTGGGATATGTCAAATAGAGTTGGATTTATGTTGTTTTATTAACCTGACACTTCAGCGGCTCCTGTGGGTGTCCCACCTAGTCATGTCCTGGCTTTACCACGTTTTTCTCTCTGTACCCGACATTACACTGAAAACACTGAAGGTACGCGCACTGAGATGCTTTTTTTTTTAACACACATGCTATTTTTAACCGAACTTGTTTCAGTGATTTTTAATTCCTTCTTGCTGCTCGAATCTCACTGACACCTGGCTGACAGCGGCAGGGAAAGGGGAGCGAGATACATCCACAGACGTGTTGGAACTTGCCCGTAGTGGTGAGAGAGAGACTGACAGACACAAGAGGTGAGGAAGGGGAACAGCCACTGGTTTTGTGTAATTTTGTGAGGAACAGTCTGTCTCTGATTGTGATCTGACATTTGGCACCTCACACAGCGCCTTCGCTCGCACGTATCTACCACGTCCATGCTCGGCAAATCGGAACCAGATGTGGAGTTGTTTGTGACCCTGACATCCAATTGGCAAGGGCAGATCTCCGCCCGAGTTATCTGGGTCGGGTCAAGAGTGCAAAAGGGACACGTTAACTGGTTTTGCTCCACTCGTGCGTGGGTCTTTATGGCGGAGAAGATGCTCCAGGGGTAGAGGGAACACGAAGCAGCTCAAACAGTCCGTTTGCACTGTTTCCTGGACTTCTTGGGACTGTGGGCTCTCAGTTGTGTCTGCAGGGCCTGGAAGAGCCACTGCTTATCTGATAGATCCAGGGAGGGAACAGTAGATTGCCTGAAAGCGATGGGAAATGCCTTCTCCGCTCCCTCCCTCTTTCTTCCCTCCCTTCTTCTGCCCCCCCTCCAGTTTCTTGAGCAGTGCGTCTCTACCTTTCTCTCCCTATTTTTCTCTCCACACTCTCCCTCCCTTCCTCCCTCTCTCTCTCCCTCTGCCCTGCTGAGAGTAGGTGGTTCCCTCACTTGATTGGTGTGAGTCTATATAGGAGTGGAGACGCTCTCCAGGCTCAGTCTGGTGGTGCCCACTTGCCACAGTTTTCCAACAGGACTACCTGTTTTTTCTGCCTTTTTTCCTGAGAGGATTTACTTTATTCTGACAGCATGACGGACAACAAGAGGAAAGATAGGAAAGGGAGAAAGAAGGGTGGTAAGAAAGGACTAAAGGAAAAGGAGGCCGATCCCTCTCAAGGTAAAAGCAGATTAAAGGAGCTTTCTGTGGAATATTTCAGGTATACATGTGGTTATTTCCCTGTGTTTGTGAGGCACTTGAACAGAGACTTAAAGACCGACTACATTTCGAAAGTGTGGGACAAAATATCCCCTCGGCTTGTCAAAGCTTGCTGCCAGGTTGTCACATGGATCGGTCTCCTGCTGTGGACAGCGTGTAGAGGCACATCTGGTTTTGGCAGCGCATTGGAATTGTAGGGAAGTCGTAATGTGTGACTCGAACAGAATCAGTTGAAACTTTGGACCTTTTGGGAGCCATCATAATGCATCATAATGCTTTAAAAAGTCAGGGTTAATGTACCTTGAGGTCTTTCTTTCTCCAAATTCATCCCCATGTGTGATGGTGTCTGCTGTGACACTTGTTGTTAAGGTGTTGTTTGTTTAGCACAACACAATAGTTCCTGTGCATGTTTTGACAGTTTATAATTCAACAGTTGCTGTAGGACCTTTTCTTAAATTGGTTAAATTGGCGTCTGATGAGTCAGCATACGTGTATTTTGGCTGGAAGCTGCAGTCACAAATGTAGCAGTGTGCTCGCTCCGTTTGCTCTCTGCAAGCTGCAGCATGCCACTGTAGTTTGACCTCAGGTCATGGAGCCCAGCCCCCGTTTAGGTGACACTTTTCAGGACAATACTACGATTGTCACCTCCCTCTGTGTCATTCATCCTCACATCAGATACTGTCTTGACTAGACAACATATGTTGGGAGCCATATTGTACAGTTGATATCGTTTTTTTTGTCCGTGAAGATAGAATTTACTTTTTGCTGGTCTCTGAATTTAACTTTCAGCTTAATTATTGATTAGTTTGTTATATTACACTTGCGGAGTTTAATAAATTGTTCATTCCTGGTACTAACCCTAATTAATTGATACTAAACATACTGTAGTATAAGTGGACGTAAAGACGTGGACGTAGCCAGTATTTTTGTTAATGAGTAAAACTGACACCCTAACGGAGAACATGTGTGCGGGCGTGCATGCTCCGTCATTCGATCTCTAGTTTTCACATGACATGAAAAAAACAGGTCTTTTTTTTTTTTTTTTTTACAGTGTTTTATGAATGGCATGTGCATCTGTCGCTCTTGTTCCTTTATACGTCAGCAGACGTGTCATGTTGAATGAGTCCCCATCTGGATAATTTCATACCTGATTCTGACACGTGGTTTAGTCTCAGTTGCAGTGAGTGATGCACTTATCTGCTGTCAAACTGAGATTCTAAAGTGGGTCGAAAGGAAGACGCACTCGTTGGCGATGCTTGTTCTGTCCTCACTGATGACGCACGCCGCATCAGTTCATGGCCATCTGATATATATAAAAAAAAAAGGCGTCAACAAATTGGACTTTCAGCTTTGTAATGAGTTCAGCTCATAATTATCATGAGTAATAATGAACACTTTGTTGAGGATCATTTATTTATCAAAAAGAAGTCTGCACAACCAGACACGTCTGGGTGCGTGTCTGTTTGTGTGACATACTGGAAGAACAGCATGCGAGCTTCAGCCATCCAACCCGTGCTGTTTTTTTCAGGAATGAAATCTGGTGCTTCGCTGGCAGCGAACTAAGCAAGGCTGAGCTCAAGCCCATCAGTGCAGATCTCTGCCGCTGTGTCGGTCGGAGTGGTTTTACGCGAGATTATGTTCCAGTGTTTCATTTCAGACAGTTTATCAATGAAAACGACATCTGTACAGTTGCATTTAGCCACGTGAAGATCGACAAAAGGAAGTGAAAACCGAATGAATGCTGCAGAGCCGCGTTACTACGCATCATCACTACGTCATATGTTGCACTGCATGTGTGTGCATGTGCGGATGTCGTCAGTTGTATTTAACAGAGCCTATGATTAGTTTGTTGTCAGCGTCTGATCGCCTGTCTGTCAACCAGTATCTACCGTGACATAAACAACACATTGCTGTGTTCTCCAGCTTCTCGTTGCTTTTCCCCCCATTTATTTAAGGAGATTACCTCACCGGACGTACCTAGGAGCCATAACCGCCAGTTTTACTGGCTATGACCACCGCATCCTTTGGGCCAGAGAGCCTTTCAAAGTATTGATCAAGGACATACTGTAGTGTAAGATAACACATTTCATTACTGGTGTCTTTTTTTTTAAAGCTGGTTGTTAAATACTCTTTAATAACCCTTACAAAGGCCTTTTGTGCCAGAACATTAGTCCTTATTGGAAAGAAAAGACACCTGAGGATTGGAAAACCTGTGCAACATGTGTATTCTAGAGTGCGAGAAAAAGCCACAGACATTTCATCAAATCTGTTTTGGATACAATGCAGCACAGAAGCAGAAATCCTTGTATTGGTCCACGTGACCGATATAAATATGCCCTTATTGAATTCTACCACCCATCTCATGTCTAGAGAGTGCACAGGTATCTTTCTGTAGCAGTGGCTTTGCATGCACGGGGAGTGTGGTAATGATCGGTTGCGGAAGTGAGCGGGCGCCTTCATTTCGTGCCAGATGCTTTTTATCATGTCCTAACACCGATACCAAACCTTTAGAGCTGAAATAGAGCTGCCTAAATAAGTCAGCCACAAATGGCTGTACAGAAACCAGTAGTCAGAGGAGGTGATGGCGAAATCCAGCCAATGTAGGTGTGATCTTCCCTCAGGTTTGACTCTACCCGGTGTGTCTCAACTTTTCCCAGACAATTAAAAGGATATCTTTCTTCACTTGAAACTAAACCACAGTTTACTGTTTTCATTTGTTTGGGAACTCAGACAACTTAAAGTGTCCAACTTCCATAAATATGATTGATGAGCCAGCGGCAGCTTGTGTCCGATCAATACTACTAATTCAATAAGAGCCAAAGTCACAAGTCGTGTTTGCTAATGTTGTCGTTATAGTGTAAAGTGACGTAGATACTCACATGGAGTATGGAGTGTTGAGAAGGCCTGTCTTGGGGAAATGACAGTCTCTTAACAATTAATCATTAAAGTAAATCGTGGCGTATAGCATGAAGACAAACATCATGTCTTATACGCATATTAAAGACTTTAATCTTGTCCAAGAGGGCAAGTACATTTCCCTTTTACGTGTCCGACACAGTCTCCATCAACAATGACTACAGTAACTCCGTGAATGTAAGAATAAATTACCGAGCAGTAAGACGAGTCAAACCTCTGGCTTGGACTGATGTGTCACATAGCAGCAGTTCAAACGTTCATGTCCACGACTACTGCTACCTCTGCTGAGGATGATTGTAAGTACTCTATACTTTCTGATGAAACGATTAAAGACAAGATTGCAACAATCTTTATTGGAAAAGAACCTTGTCCTACTGTTCAGAGGAAAATGACACAGACCTCAGTTTACATGATTAAGAGTGAATAAATCGCATGGCATTCACTGCTGATTTAAGGTTGGATGGTATGAGTGTGAAGGCTCTGGACTTCAAATTACTTACCGAAGTGACTCTCTGGCAGCAGCACGTTCCTGGTCCATCACTTCACGTGGTGTTTTTTTTCAACCTGCTCAACAGACTTGAAATGGGTAAAACCGACTTCTACAGTTTCATGAACTAAAAGGAACAGATTAGTGGTAAAAACGAAAAAAAAAAAATTAAACCAGAAACCAATGATCGACGAAATAAAGGATTTGACCTACACAGTGGGACTGAATAAAGCTGGGGAATAAAGCCAGAGTGAAAAAGAACACTGTCAGTAGCAAAGAGAGCAGTGGACCTTTAGTCATACATAAACAATGCACCGGCTAATTATTCATCAAAAAGTGCTTTGGTTGAGACCTGATCTCTTTGAACAGATGTTGGGTTACAGCGACGGGTGCATGGTGTCTGAAGCCCATTCCCACATGTGGCCCATTTCTCGAGTTGTCTCCCCATATAATTTGTCTTTTGACAGCGTGCAACGAAGTGACATAACACCGGAGTAATCAGGGATACGTTTTGGAGAATGGAGAATGGAGAATGGAGAACACAAAGGCATGCCTGAGATTCCTTTTCTAATCTTCTGGAAGTGAGACAGAAATGTTAACGGAGTAACACGAGCAATGCATTGTTAATTCATGGAGTGACTTTGTTTTCGCTCTGAACGGACTTTTCCAACTGTTACCCAGCATGAGCCGCTGACACACCGGATAGGCCTCTGTTCTCCAATCAGTGTTTTATAGTCCATGTCTGCAGCTGCCCCTCCACTTCAAAAAGGGAAAATCGGACTGTTGTTGCGGCACAAGTTCGTCATATCCCTCTGTCACTTTTTCCACAGGTGTGTTTCAACATGAGACAGGCATGAAGCTCTGGAGTCATGTCATTTGGGATAATAATACAAGTTTTAAAGTACTAAAGTACTACTCAACAAAGGCAGAAGACCAATGTGTTGAAGATAATATCAGACGTGTGTTTCGAAGGGACTTCATGATAACGACATCCTGCGGATGCGGCGGACCTTCTTACACATCTGGCCGACTAGATTAATAAGTGCAGGCTTGTGTTTCTGCACCTCCTCCAGAAAAAAGAGGAAACTGTTTAATTTACTTGGCAAGGACAGACGTGTGTCCAGGCGAAGTGCTAAACATTTTTTTTTTTTTTTTTTTTTTTTTTTTTAATGGAGCGACCTCATTCCTGCTGTTCCTTTGACTATGACTGACAAGGCTTTCCTCAGGCAGTCTGGCCGACTCCAGAGTGAGTGGCAGTCTTGTACAATAGTGACGCCACGGCCCATCGACTTTGAGAAGTGTATAAACTGCATCTCACTTCTTCACCAAAACAGTTTACTTTTACTACCAGATTGGACTTGTAGCCGTTTTATGAACATGTGTCATGACACTGATATTACAGGTGGTCCAAGTGTACGGTGTGTTTGCACACAGCCAATATTTGCTGCAAGGTTTTTGATGAAGAACATCTGGAGCATCAGCAGTCTCATGTTGAGTGCATGGACTTGCTGGAGGCTGCTGATAAAACCAGATCTCTCAGACCACTGATTAGAAATGGTGATATACAGTATATACTTACAGCCTATATAATGTTATGACTTTCACAAAACCACATTTATGGTTCCCTGCATCAGAGAGGCTCTTACTGTTCCAAAGCCCTTGTGGGGCAGTTAAAATCCACTGCTCGGGCAATGGCGGCTCATAGAAAGCTCATTAATGCTACTTATCACCACGGCAGCGCGGCACCAGGCCTCATGTCAGAATCTTAATTTTCCAAATTCTTATGACCATCATCACACACCAGTTTTCCACCAGGAAGCTGTTCACATAAAACAAATCCACTGTCTAATCAGGGACATGCTAATTTTAGCTGCTATTGAACTAAGAATAGGGACGATTCACTGATCCGACTTTTGTTTGAGTTATTCTAGATGTGACCTCTCGCTGTCTGTGGTTCCAGTGGAAATGAGCTCTTAGCGTGTGTCAGATAGAAGACGTCTTCTCTTAGAATAATCATGTCAGCTCACAGTGGGAAGATGTCAAGTCTAGACGGGAGAAATCCATGTGGGTTAATTCATTAGTTATTGACTATTTACCCACGGCACGGAGGAGCCCAAACCAGATCTATTTTAGAAATGATTTAGACAACAGACAAACCCAGCGTTCAGCTGTTGGGATTCTTCAGCTTACATGTACTTCTGGGTGATCTTGCACCATAGTTCATCATACAGGTAGCTGTTGTACCAGCACTGCATGCGTCATATTGTCAGAGCAAATTTGGTGGAAGGGCTGTTTGACACACACACACACACACACACACACACAAACACAAGAGCAGAATGAAAAACGCAGCATCATTGAGGGACTTGATTCCTTGCTCGGCTTTACCAGGCCAGTGAAGTGGGGCAGTCTTGTCAAAAACCAGGACAGAAGAGACTGAAATTAGTGTACCTGTATGTCTTTGTACGTGGGGAGTCATTATGTCCTGGTCCTGTCCTGGTTTGTTTGTCTTCGTTATTCTGCCGTCCTTTAGAGGTGACACACTCAGTTTGGTGTGTGTGTGTGCGCGTGTGCGCGTTTGTATAAGGAATCGACGTATCTTGGCCATCTTCTGCTTGACCCCCGTTCACCCCTGCTCTCTCGCTCCGCCCTGAATGAGTTCTCTCCTAAACATGTGTGCAGCTGTCAGCTGGCAAGTGTTTGTGTGTGTTTGGACACTGTTCCCTTTTCCAATTAAATGTGTGTGTGTGTGTGTGTGGGGGGGGGGGACTAAATGTTTTACTTCACATAGAAAAACAGTTTTTTGTTCATTTACAGACCTCTTTTTCGTCCCCAGCCCTCATATAGAGCAGCCACGCACACCGAAATGTCCAGATCTGTGTCTTTTGTTTAGCAGCATTTAATTTAGTATTTCTGCTGCAGCACTTTTTGCTCATCACCGTGGATGTTTAGTAAAATTGTTTCAAGTGTTGTTTTGCGCAGTAAACCCAGAGAGAAATTTATTGTTTATTAGTTTGAGGCAAAGTTGATAACATCTCTGTTGACAACATCTGGTGGTCACACGAGAGCGTTGTTGACTCAGTCCATAGAGGGATGATTGGCGCCATTACGGTCTCACTCCGTCCTCTTTTCCCCATCTGTTCCTCCTAACACACCAATTAAACATCACCTGCACAAAAACCAAACTTAAACGAAGTTTTTGTCCATATTGTTTCATAATACTGTGTACCCCCCCCCCCCCCCCTCTCTTTTTATAGCTGCAGCTCCAAAGTTAAAACCGATGAAGAACCCGTTAATAGTGGATGAGGGAAGCAAGCTCACAGTCAAGTGTGAGGCTACGGGGAACCCTGTCCCGACCTACAAATGGTTCAAAGATGGCATCGAACTGAAGAAAAGCAAAAAAGTCCGAATAAGGAACAGCCAGTGAGTATGAATTAACCATAAGTCTACGATATGCAGTCAGCGGCCGATTGTGTCACTGCGTGTTTTGGCAAAATAAAGGTTTTGGTCTTTTCTGTTGAAAGTAAAAAGGTTTATTTGACACAAGTGTGAATATTGCCCATATTATTGTGATTTAATCAAAAGATTAACACAAGATGGCGTGAATACTGGTGGTATTCATTGAAATAGAAATCCAGCACATTAACTACAGTTTTCTCACTCTGGGGTCTCTCAGATGATACTGCAGACACAAAATCCTCTTCAAAGTCAAAACTTTTACAACTAGTAAATGTAATATTTATTCATGGGATCATTCATAAGGTAGAGATGGATTTGCTAGCAGCTGAATAAGTTTAACAGATGTCTCCTGTCTATAGGGAAACACTTCTTGTTGCAGTACTGCAGTTAGCCAGTGAACTCAGCAGCTGAGATCAGCGCTGCATCCTCCGCGCTAAATAATTCATGGTCCTGTTCCTCTGTCTCAGGTTGACTGATGAGGATTTAATTAAAACGACTGACCCGAGACAACCTCTGAAAATATAGAAAACTTGGAAAGTGTTGGAAAATTTTGCTTTTAATTTATGTAACAGGGTAGTGGACCCTGAAGCAGAAAAGAGCCTCCTACTGATGTAAGATTACTGACATGGGGTGAAGAACCTCCTTTACAATACACTTGGTGGTAATTTCACCTCTCCTCTCCTAATGTAAGCAGTTTTTCACAAAGTGCTCAAAGCAGCGCGGCTGCTTGTCCCGTTGTCGGCCCGTGTTTCCACGAGTTGTGTTTCCATGCTACTTCCTCCCTGCCTGGGTTCCCCTGACTCAGCTCTCCTAGTGTTGTCTCCCACAGGAAAAACTCCAGAGTCCAGATCAGCACAGCGAAACTGGAGGATTCTGGGAATTACACATGTGTGGTGGAGAACCTGCTGGGAAAGGACAACTCCACTGGCACCGTTAACGTCCAAAGCAGTGAGTACCGATTCCTCAGCAACAAGTGAAGTGTTACAGATGTGCTGGCGTGGTTGTTGTGATGACTGTTCTCTGGCCAATTGAAGGATCCAAAGGAGCCATCACGAACAGGCGTGTAACAGCAGTAACATGCATGAAGAACAACTGTCCACACATGTGGCTCTTGTGTGTTTTACAATGGAACAGCGTATGGAATTTAAACGTGATGTGTGGCGTGTTTTTTTTTTTTTTTTTGGCAACACGAGATCCCACATACGTCCAGTTCGTCACTAGATCCCATCAAAAGCAGCGGCCTATAGGGAATAAAATGGAAAACATCACTCGACAGAACATGAGCGTTGTTTGTCAGTGCGGTTCGCTCAATGGCGGCACTGAGTTTTTTGCCGCTGAGTTTTTCCAAACGGCTGTAGCTGTTGAAAGAATTTTGATAACAGCTGCTTCCATTTGGTGGGGTGGCGAGTTTGTGTTTGTTCCAAGCAGTGCGGGTTGTGAGTGTGTGGCTGCTGTGGGTCGTTTGTTTGTCGGAGTGGATGGAGTCCAAAAAAAAAAAAAAAAAAGAGAATATACGGACCCACAGAGCTGATACAATTCATACAGCTGTGATGTTATCTGGCGCTGGACTGTCAAGTACCGACACGGTGGGTTGCTGTGGCACACCAGAGTCGGAATCTGCTTGATGTGTTTGAGGAACTGCAACTTCCTGCTGGCACTTTGAGCTCACCTGGCTGCTGTGTCAGAGGAATGCTGAACAGTGTTTCAGGCCTTTGATACTGTGCAGACTGTGATGCTGAACAGATAGCAGCTTGTAAAAACTGTATGATGACATATTTCTGCTCCGTGTTCAACATCTGGGCTGTTTTAGATTTGAACAGGGCCTTAGGCGCAGTGTGACTTTGACATTTTCTTTACTTTCACTCTTTATGGATAATGAACGAGTTGCAGAGTCAAAAGGTCGTGTCCTCGTAGCTGACCCTGACAGATCCACACTGCTACGAGAGGAAATTAGAGAACTGGAGTTACCTAAGTGGAGCAAACTGTCGCCCCTTCACCTTTACACGTGTCAGAAAGCATCTTTTCTTCCTGTTGTTTACAGTTAGGTGACTGAACTGAGCAGCTTTATAAGAACAGCAGCTCTTTTCTGATAAAGGGCCCATTGTGTTGGAAAAACTGCGATCCTCAGAGGTTCCAACGCGCTGGTCTGATTGCCTGCAAACAATTGAACAGAAAAGAATTCATCCGTCTTGTATTAAACGGGTCCACACACTACACACACTCTCTGTGATGGCCACACTGTGTAACCTCTACTGAACACTGGCAGTGACATGTGGCTTCAATGCAGTGAAACGATGTGATGTAACTCTTTCTTCTTGTGCGCGCACTATAATCACAGAGACAGTGACGTGTAATTGTAGAAAATAGGTCACATCCTGCAAAGGTCAGGGGAATCCCTGGTGGTGGCACCTGTTTGAGTGTTTAATGAAGGCGTATGAACATGGGACAAGTGGCCAGTGAAACCCTATATCATGATCTAAGCAGTCAGAAGTGCTTGTAATGCAGCATAATCAAAGTCAATATAATATTACAAAGCAAGTGGGCAGAGTGGATGAAACATGACGGAGCAATGATATGGTGTTACCCAAGTGTAGCATGATAAAGCTACGTCAGCTGTAAAATGTGACTAACCTTTTATAAACAGAGGGCTCACAGTTGTTGCCCATTTCCGTGTGTGTGTGTGTGTGTGTGTGTGTGTGTGTGAGAGCATCACTCCGTGTTCTCTGCGTGTTCGTCTGTCAGCGCCGGCGTTTCCTTAAATCACTCCTGGATATGCAGAAACAATGGCGTCACTGTGCATCCTATCGTGCCGGGGATCACTAGATGTCTGCCTGCATTTTTGCTTGTGTACGTGTGAATGTGTTTGTTCACCGTTCAATAAAAAAAAAGTCCCATTGTGTTACAACAGCACACCGAGTTCCGTCATGCTTCAGGGGAGAAGGCAAGACGGGGCGAATCAGGGGTGGTATGTCCATAGGCAGGGGGGAGGGTGTCGCTGAAACTGTATACGTCAATAAGAGCAAATAGCTGCGAACAGTACAGGGCGCCGCGATCACACTCGCTGATGAAAGGATGAAATTAGTAGATGCTGTGAAAAGAGGACACAAGGGAAGTATCGAGGTTGTTTTTGTCGGTGCCGTCTGCTTATGTAACAGTTGATTTGACAAAGGATTCATGTGGAGTTGGACCTGCTCCCCATCTGAGGTCACAGCAGCTGTGGCCGTTGTACTGAGGGGGGCTGCAGTGGTGTATTCTCGCCTGCTGCAGTATGTTGCCAGAGCAGCATGTAGCCGCAGTATTATCTGTGTATGTGTGCCTTCTAGGGAGGGAGCACGAGGGGAGGGGTGCTGATGTAGATGGACGGAGACAGAAAAAGAAGAGAGCTCGCATTAAAGGTT
>CAAKHB010000496.1:108793-119646 GCA_901007665.1 Aeoliscus strigatus
GGGGGGGGGGGGGGGGGGGGGGGGGGGGGGGGGTTATGACATGCACTGCGTTTCTTTAGTGTATGTAAATCTATGGATCAGCATGTTTCAGGAGGGATGAGCTGTTTCACAGTTGTGTTGCTTATGAGGTGTGTTCCCTATTTCCCATCACATTTGATGAGTGTTCATGTTTTCTTCTTGTTCCAGCTGTGATGATTTGTTAAATGACTAAAGAATGACTAAATGCCCAGTGTGTTACTGCAGTGTGTTGTTAGGACAGAAAGTAAAGGTAATTTAATGACTCAAGAGTTTTAGGTTTTACCGGGTTTCTCTGAGGAAAGGTTTGACTGACAGACAGGCATGTGGTCAGCCCGCTGTTCTCCATCACTGACAGACTCTCAAATAAAGTACATAATTTATACTTTTTTATCCCGATAACATTGCTTTTAAGAGCAAAAACAGCAAGTCATAACAAATTCCAGATGTAAGCAATCCACCGCTGGATTGAATAACTACTTTGGCGTTCACAATCAGTTTCTGTCTTCTGTTTTCATATGTCTGCGTTCAAAAGCGGTGCAGAAGTGAAAGATATGAAGCCAGGCTGCAGTAAATGAGAAACATTTTTTATAAATGAAGTGGACATGTGTGTGCACCACAGACGTGCCCGTCGAACATGTATTTCATTAGACGGTTTGGTGTTTCAGGGCCGAGCTGCGAGGTGCAGCGCATGGCTACGATTCAGTGTGTGCACGTTTCTGTTTGCTGCATATGCACAGAATGCCTCTAGAGGGAAAAAAGTGCAATAGGGACCTCTCATTTCATTTTTACGATTTTCCTAGAATCCTTTGGAGAGTGTGGAAAGACAGGCATGTTTATGAAGGTTTCCAGATGGTCCTGCTTGCACCCCCAGCTTTTCTTTTCAGTTCCTGGGCCATGAAGGATTAATCAAAGTCAGTAGTAAGGGCTGATGGCTAAACACTGTGGCTTTTACTAACCCAAAGGAACCGTCTCCGAAACTCCAACTCAGATTCAGCCCCAGGGCTTCAGGACCGAGGAAAGTTGAAACCTGAGGTTAAAAACAGCGCTGGCTTAACAAAACCTTGGTGAAAAAAAAGGGCAGATAAATGGTCTTTGCCCCGGACTCTGTTTAGCAGAGCAGCTGATCTCTTGGGGAATTTGTGTCCTTTCATCCAGTCACCTGTAACGAATACACCTGAACTCTGATCCCCAGTGCGCGGTGGGGACTGTGCAGCGTGACCGCAAAGACCGAACCGTAAGGCGATGCAAAGAAACGCAGAACTAACTAACTGATACACACGGATCACTGTCTCTATCCGAGGCGTCATTCATTCCATTTGCTGGCATGATATAAATCAGAGTGTGGTAACTGAAATAAAATCCTCGGGAAGGAGGACGAGACAAGACAAGATGGAAACTTCATGATCAGGCCTTCACTCTTTTATCAACTATTCTTGGATTAACTTTTGTTGTTTTTGCTGCTTTGGGATGAATGTACATAAAAGTGCTTTTTGAACAGATTGACTAACAACTAAGAAAAATCATCATGGAGGGGTCAGAAAAAAAGTTACAAATAAGACAGAGCTCGGTCCTCTGTTCATCACCTGAAATACTAAAGAGAACAATTCATCAGAGAAAAGAAAAAGAATATGGAGCAGCTCCTCTGTGGTTGGCCAAGACCACTGAATCCGGAGGAAGTGGAAATTGAAGACATTCCACTTTCATCCAAGTGGAACGATCATGTAGTTTGATTTGAGGCCATGGAACAATGGAATAAAAGGATGAACCAACACAGCAGAACTACCTTCTCAGGTCAAGAGTCAGTGCTTTACTTTTCCTGAAGGAACACGTTTTGAGCACAAAAACATTTTGGACAGATGGAAAGTCAAAGTCGAGACCATCCCACAGGAAAGGTCTTCTTTGACAGAACACACTCTCCCTCCACAATTCTCTCGTCTTGATGTCCACGTTTGTGCCCGTGTGACTCCAACCTTCTACAGTGGAGGAGGAGCTCCTCTGTGAAAAAGGTGAAATTCAGGAGAAGTCTTTGAGCTGTGTCGGAGTACCTTGAAAAACGCCCCCCAGGTATCCAGCAAAGTCGACAAAGACACATCCACTGTGGATGTGAACACATCCAAATGTTCATCGGGGATTGGATCTCTGGCTGTGGAGTTATTTTCCATTCTAGTCTTCCTTACTGCAGGAAGCCTCACGCCTCAGGCGACTCCCACGACTCTCTAACAACTCATGTTGCAGTAGCTGGAAGCTCCAAAGAGCTGAGCAGTATCAATGACCTTGATAACACCAACTGATGAATGAGAGATGCAATCTACAACAAAGTCCAGTGGGTTTCATTCAACCTGCTTTGGATGACGAAGACATTTTATTTATTAATACAATAGCAGGTTTGAATGCCTTCTGTATATATGGCAGTTTTCTGTTGATACTCTAATTTTTGTGTTTTTTTTCTAGTCCCTGTCTGTAACTACTGTACTGTAGAACTGTAAAAAAATGAATTATACGATGGCAATGAAAAGCACTTCAATTGACAAACACACACATTCACAACAAAAGTGACTCCAAAATACGTGTTACGCAGGTTTCATTGTACAAATAGAAGCAAAAATGCTGCAGAAATCCTAAAACACAGAATTGTCCCAATGACTGTATCAAATATAATATAACCACATCAAACAATAACATCCATTGGGAACAATACATTTTGTCCATTGTACTGTACTAATTTAATTCGGTTTATGCTTATGATAATATAACTAAACTGTTTTTTATTTTATTTTTTTGTTATTTTCACATCCTGTTAATAAGGACAAAACCTGTAACGCAATGACTGAATCCCGATGAGGACTTTTCAGCATTTCTTTTCACACCTGTAGTGGAACATAAGAACTTTATCCTCACAGTGCCGCCACACCGACTTGTTCCATGTGCTTCAGTGTGTGTTGATGCTGTTATGGCTTCAGAAAGGAAACACTGTTGTGGCTTTAACACAAGGTCTGGATGTAAGAAACCTCCCACCAGTGACATCTGTGGAGGTCTGTGGCAGCTCCATCATTCAGGTGACTGCTGGTATCTGCTGTGGTTTGCAGTGGCTCAGTCCTACTGCTAACATGGTTGGTTTTCATCGCCTGTGCGTGGTTTGGTGGGTTGTTGAGTTGTTATTATGTTAGAAACGAAACGTAGTCAGAGGACACAAGAAGGGGAGGCAGCAGAGAAACAAGAAGAAACGGAGCATCCTGTGCATTGATGTCATCTGATGACCAGAGGTCCATGGATGACCAGAGGTCCATGGATGCTTAGGAAAGCCATTTATGTATCTTTCATATCCAAACGATGTTTCTTCTGTGTCCTTCTATCACTGGACTAGATATGATCACCTACAATAATAAGAATAAATCACATTGAGTTGTGGATTGGAAAATTGGTTGTTTTAACTGATTCAGTCCAGTCTGCTTCTATGTGGAGAAACAAACATGTGTAGTCCGTTCTAGAACCTCGACGTGTGAACATAACGCATCTGTTGCGTCTGCCTGTGTGGCACCGATGTTATTCAGACATCGGACATTTACCCTGTAATGGACGTGCTGCTCGGTTGAGAATCAATTGCACTTGTGCGTAAAGTCCCAAATACACAACATTCCTACGGTTCGAGCCCATGTGGTCCACCTTTCACACAGGGTCTTCCTGTCTGCCGTGACCTCTTACTGCACGTTGGTCTGCAGTGTAGACGTAATGTGTGACATCAGCATATCCCAATACGCAACTGTCTGAGAAACAGGTCCTTTTATCGGCACGGATGAAAGCAGATGGCTGAGCTCCAAGGCATACGCTTCTGACGGACCAGATGATTCGGCTCTCATCTGGAACCGGTTCTCCAGTCCCATCCTGAGTGCAGGTGGTGTTTGTTGTTGAGGCAAATGAACCTTGTGTGCTACGGGGAAGATGTGTGGCTCTCCACCTGTGTGAGCGTTCAGGTGGATGGTAACACAGAACAAGTTGGGTCTAACACCCTTTCTGTGTGCCGACCAGCATGTCTCATCCTTCAGAAAAGAATGGAAGCCATTCTATACGGTGATGGAGAGGAATGTGCTTAATTTGCCCTCATTCCAGTTAGCCTGCGGCTGTCAGTGCGTCACGTGTCCACTCATTACCAATATAACCCACAACCTGACAGTCTGATGACCGCTTGACATATTTGATGGGTTCAGGTGAGATAGAGAAGCACTCGCTTGCCAGTTAAATAAGGTGAACAAAGATACACTTCATCCCTGCATGAGGTGTACCACAGTCACTTTTTGTTCAGTGTGTGTGTGACCAGGGGCAGATTTAGATGCTATTGTGGAGGCTGTACTTGGTTCTGACCAGAAGTGATGAGGGGAGGCGCACACGCTGAGATCAGTTTGGTCTGACATGTTAGCTAAATAAACGTTCACAGCAGAACGCGGCCACGGTTCAGAATCAGCCTTGATCCTTTCTGTGTGAAGTTTACATGTTCTCCGTCTCCCTGTGTGGGTTTTTTTTCTTTTTTCTTTTTTCCCCCGTGTTGTCTGTTTTTCAGCAGCAGTCCACCCACATGTAGGCCAGGTGGACGGGAGATTATGTGTGAGTGTAATTGTCTGTGTTTCTGAGGACTGATGAGCTGTCCAGAAAGTTTCCCCTGCGTCCACCCGGCTTGCTGCCCCAGATAGACAGAGAATACTGTTCCCGGAATCACAAGTCATGTTGGCCACCTTTTGTTGTGCCTCCTTTACAATAAAACACAGCACAAGGTTTCTATTTTGAGCCCAGGAGGTTTTTACAACCTTTTGAGGTCCCTTTTTCCTTACAGTTTTGTCTGATCTTTTTACGAGACCTTTTACGCACCAGCGCTCCAGAGAGAGGTCGGCCGTGGCGTCGACGTAGTCCTTAGCAAGACGGACAGTTTGTAGTTGTAGTTTGTAGTTTTTCAATCAGTAACATTCACATTTTCAACAAATCTTTTTTTTTTTTTCTCCCCGAAAGCAGACTGAAAAGCACAACTTTCTAAAGGTTATATTTTGTCAGTGACATCAGTGACACGTGTTGGCCTGGGACTGACCTCTGAACGACTGAACAAAGCAGAAAACGTTCATCCCACAAACGCAGCGTGTTTTGCTGGTTTACAAATAGGAAATGTGATTCTGTGTCGGCTGCCAAAAGCCCATTAGACATCAGAGCACAGGGAATAAAACTTCAGCCTGCTGAAGCTGAAATATTGCTGTGAAAGGAATTAAAGGAGGTCCGATCTGAAACGTGTGTTTCTTGGGCTAATAGCACCTGTAGCAGGTAAACAGCGGTAATCACGTGGTGACATCTGGCATGCGAAGCTCACTCCTCCCCTCTCAAGCCCAATCCTGCCACTTCTCACCCCTCTCAGCACTCCCCTTTCATCAAACGCTGCCGCTATCCTCCTGATAAGCAGACTTCATCCCAAACATATTATATCCATTCAGTCGGGGGGATTAAGGGCAGATACGTGACATTTTGGGCCATTCCGAGGCCCTGAGTCAGCGCATAAACAACTCCTACGCTATGTCAGGGAATATTTATCTTTGCTCATAGAACTTCTTGAGATCGTGTCAACACTGCTGAGAGACGCAATTGTGTTTTTGGATGGAGTCCTCGTGGAATTACAAGTGTACAACGTGAGTACGTATATGCTAAATCTGAGCCTGGTGTCTTTTCAGCTCATCAAACAGTTTTGCTTTGTCACGGTGTGCGATACCAAACTGCAGGGCGCTCCTTTGTGTCTGTTGGAGATGCAGCAGGCTGTCAATTATCTCTGAAGTAAAGTCCTTCTGGGATGCTTAAAACAACTGACCTTGACAAAAACACCAGCTTTACCTCAGCGGAACCACCTGCCTCCTGCTGCAAAGTCTGCCTGCTTCCACACTTTCTGTCCTTATATGCGGATCAACAGCCGAGTGTGTCGCATACTGACATGAACGGGTTAATGGGAGAATTGTTGGAAAAGCCGCAGCAACACACAGATGCAGAAAAGCGCCTTGAGCATCGGAAGATGCAGTGAGGAGGAGTCTCTGCATCGTTTCAGCGATGAACTGAAACCTCTAATGATGTAAATCAGAAAAAAAAGTTTCGATTTCGACCGTAACGTGTTTATCCGTCTTCTGTTTCCTCAGTAACCACAACGCAATCTCCAGGCTCAGGCCACGGCAGAAGATGCAACGACACAGAGAAGGCCTTCTGTGTGAATGGCGGCGACTGTTACTTCATACATGGTATAAATCAGCTGCAGTGCACGTGAGTTATCTCCTTTTGTCTTTTCTTCACCGCTGAAAATTTAAAGTGTCAATTTAAATCTCCTTACATCACTTCTTTCCCTCAGCTAATCTTTGATGCACTACCCAGAAATTATCGTGCTGTTGATTGTGACCAGGACGCTGGTTTCCTGCTCATCCTTCTTTCAGCAGCAGCGACTCATCACAGGAAAACGCTGCCAGTTTGCTGAACCAGCCACCTGTTGTGTATCCCAACACTAATAATGGAGCGAGGCAGCGGTGCGCTCGTCCTTTTAAGTCATGTTTAGTGCACAGGAGGGCTGCGCATTAAAAGCCTTTTCAAAATGTCAAGAGTCACTGGTTTGGTCGTGGGTAGTAAATATTTATGCCCGTTCGAGGCCTCCAACGAGACAAATCGAACCTTTGCTTACATTTGAGGTCCTTGGCAAACAGGGCTCACACGCCGCATCTAGAGTGTGCGGGGGAAACTCATTTGGGGACAAATGAGTTGACATTATGGAGAAACCACGTGTTTTTTTCCTTGACTTAGCTAATATTAGTCAAGGTAAAGAAACGCGGTGGTATTCACATGGAAGTATTTAAAATCGTCAACACATCTGGATGTTACTGTTGACCCACTGCGAGAGGTTTCAAAACCTCCATTCATATGTGCAACACAATATTCCCTCTTGTTATGGTTGTGAAATATTGTGTCGCATGTTCTTCTCGACCATGTGTTAGCATATCGTAAGTTTTGATACCGTGCCGAGGCGTCGGTGCAGCTTCTGGGCCCAGTTGGCTCGCGGGAGAATGCTGGACAAGCACGGAGGACATGGCTGCAACAGCCGCTCGATACTCTGTGTACAAATTGGAGGCAGCAATAACTCAATTGCTGTAGCTAATTCACTCACGGCTGGGGCATGGGTCCAGAAAAGTTGGATAATGCAGTGAAGGCCTGCAGGGATTTGTTGCCCCACAGCCATCTGATTCAATATAGGCCAGGCTTCACTGGGTATTACTCAGTGGCTAAACAAGTGGTGCCGACAGCGAGCCCTACGTTTATACCCTGGTCATTCCTTTGACAATTTAAACCCTCGGTGTGTGTCTGTGTTTGTGTGTGTGTATAGGGGGAGATGAGATAAGATCGAATACTTTTATGATATTACTAATGAAGATGTAATAGTTTGAATCCGTGTTGTTGTTTTTTGTTTTTTTTTTATAATGTAAATCAGGATTTGTAAGTAGGAGTCACTGCTGGTTCCAAAGTGAGATATTTTTACTTCGGCAGCTGGATTTGAACTTATCCAGATGTAACCTGTGCCGCTATTAAAAACTAGGAAAGAAAAAGGAGATGACAAATGTAAACGGTGAACAGCAGGACCAACGGGGAATTCTTGAACCTCCATAGGCATTGATGATCAAAATATGAATCGTCAGTCGTTGTTGCTACGTCTGTGGTTTAGGTGATGGTTTTTACATCTTGATGTGTAAAAGAAGAGTGATTAAGTCGTCCAGACTGCATGTCTATGCCCCCCCCCCAAATGTGTTTCTTTCTTTTCATTGAATAATGAATGATTCCAATGATTTATTTCCCACTTTTCAACTGGAGACACAGGAGTGATAATTGAGTTTACAGCTGCACCACCATATATATATTTTTAATGTCTTCTGATTTTTCGATCATGTAACAACAGTTTATTTCTTTCATCATTCAGCCATGTTTCCCTGGGTCCATACTGCTGCAATCTTTAAGCGCCATCACTCAGGATGAGTAATTAAAGGCTGAATGTTATGGTGCTCCTGGGAGGCGTTGTGTGAAACCAGTAAATCACACGCAATGACCTTTGTCGGATTGGTGGTCTCGTCGTGACGCTGAGTGGAATGTTGGTGCCCCTAAAAGACCAACTGCTCCGTCTAATGGGATTATAATGAGGAAGTATGGGTTGATGGTGATGATTGTCTGTCTCCGGTAATGATAATATAAACCCTCATGTTAGAATATGTCTGGGTCAAATTTCAAAGTAAACACTTGTACAGTCCTGATTTTCCTTTGGGAAACATCCCGATATTCATTTTTTAACAAATATTTCAAACACAGCATCTGGATTCTATTTTCTCTTAATTTGACTACTTTACACTTATGATCCTGTGGAAACAGTCATAAAACTGTCTCATTAGCACGTTATGAACACTCCGCTCCCAGCAGCACCGCGAGAACAAACCACTCTCACACACGTTTTTCATCTTTGCTGCGAAGGGTTCCCACTGTAGATTTATTGATTGCGACGGAGCATTGCTCCATGTGTTCCTGGATACGATGATTCAGCACCAGTGTCACTACTCTGTGAAGCCCTCAGGTCGAAAACAGACATGACCCGTGTCACCAAGGTGATAGATTATGCCGACATCAACGTTCTCTGTCCTCTGTATCCGGTACATCGTCTTATCTGTATGTGTTTAAATGTGAAATGTTTATATGAAGACATCTAATGACACAACTCATGACTCGACCAATCCTCAGAGACCTGCAGTCCAGCTTTGACCATAATGCCATTGACAGACGTTACTTGAACTTGAACCTCTAACCTGAGACGTGATGCTCTCAGGAGAAGAACCGAGAGCGCGCTGCCAAAGATTACTACCTCACAAAGACTGTGCTCAGATCAGCAGTAAAAGAACTCCAATATGCAAAACATGTGGTTTGGAAAAGCACAGGCGGAACAGATGGAACAACCACGAGGACCGCTAAGTATGATTGATAGCAGTTAGCGAAGTAGTTTGCATTGGTTAGCAGAGGCCAAGACATGATACAGTAACACAGGGCGACATGGTGGTACAGTGGATAGTCGACTCCTAGCAAGAAGGTCCCTGGTTCACCTCCTGACCTGGGGTCTACCTGGGTTCTCTCCAGGTACTCCAGCTTCCTTCCACCTCCAAAAGCCAGCTGAGGTTAATTGGTCACTCTAAATTGTCTGTGGGTGTGAATGTGAGTGTGAGTGGCTGTCTGTCCGTCACGTGGCCCTGCGATGAGCTGGCGACCCTGCTGTCGGCCCGTTGACTGTCGACCAGTAACCAGAGCAAGCGGAAGAAGATGAATGAATGACTGGATGAATACAGTAACACAAGACGCTGAGTGTAACGACTTGACTTACTTGTTTCTACCAGAGAACTTTACTACGAGTACTACGAGTACTAGTAGCAGCAGTCCTGACAGTGTCCTCGCTAACAGTATTAATAACATGCCGTCATCTCTTCTGTTGGGTTTGATGGATGCGCGGTCGAATGTATTTATTGCCTGCGTGTGGCTTCACTGTAATGTAAGAAATATAAATCAATAGCAGCCACAGTTGATGTCACTGTCTGTTTTTCTCTTCATAACACTTTTCTGCTCCTTCCCAGATGTCCAAACGGATACTCCGGCCAGCGATGCTTAGACACTGACACGCTGCGGTTGTACATGCCCAATCCTTTCAAAAGTATGTTCACTTGACATGAGCAGCTGAGAAGAGAGAGACACAGTTGTTACTGGATTACCTCTGTGGTTCTGTGGCTGCCCCACAGTTCTCTTCCTCCTTCTCCGCCTTTCTCCCCCCCTCAGGTCAACTCGCAATGAGCTGTTCACCCCACCACGTTCACAGTGGCGTCGTCCGTGGGAACACTTCTGCTTCTGCTGTCTGTGGTTGTGCTGTTGGTTTAATTCTGTGTTTCTCTCCCTCCCTCTCTTTCTCTCTCTGTCTCTCCCTCCCTCTCTCCCTCCCTCCCTCTCTCCCTCCTCACCTTCTTCCTCATGCACACTCTCCAACTTACACCCTCCTGGATTCTTCCTCTTCCTCACTCCTCCTCCTCCTCCTCCTCCTCCTCCCTCTCTTTCTGTGGCTTTCTTTCCTTCCATCAGGTGTCCCAATGACTTTACTGGTGATCGCTGTCAAACCTACGTTATGGCCAGTTTCTACCGTATGTCAACTTCCTGTTCTGTCAATCTGTCCGACTGTCCTCGTGTCATGTTTGCATGCTGGATGTAGAGAGATTGTGGCGTAATACCAAACAGTTGTTTGTCCATTGTGTGCTGAGTCATTTCCCAAGCTGGCACAGCTGTTGTTTAGTCTGCATGTGATATGATGTGCACGTGACTTTGCTGTGTATTGTTTGTGCACGCTCAGAATCAGAGCTGGTACTAGTGAGTCTGATAATTAGGTTTGCCCTCTGGATCCACATGTTTGTGTGAGTTGATTTGCCCACAGTCGGCTGCATGTGACAACACAGTCTGTTTGTAAATCTAGTTGGTACTAAAACCCTGCATTTAGCTCGCTTACTAATGACACTTGTTTATGCAGTAAGCTGCATGTATGATCCCGTTAGATGCATGGTCAGACCAGGTCGGACCCAATGTGATATTTCTAGAAAAAAAAGAGAAAAAAAAGAAAGTCGTGATCTGCCCTTGGAAGTGAGTCTTTTGCTCAGGTTCCACCACGTTTTCACCGTGTTTCATGAAGTAGGGGGTGGGGAGTTTTGTTCAAACGTGCTGACAGACAATCAGACAGACAGCGCTGAATGATTGGTGAAATCACTGGGGGGGAGGGG
>CAAKHB010000496.1:119666-130170 GCA_901007665.1 Aeoliscus strigatus
TGGGGGGGGGGGGGGGGGGTCTGACGAGGTGGAGGCCACGTATACTCTAGTGTGTTCTAGGTCCTCTATGTCACACTACATGTACAATTTCATTCTACTATTTTTGATAATTTTGATGTTTCATGGATTAGGTTAGTTGCTTAAATCCAAATGCAAAAACTTCTTTGGAAACACATCGAGTTGTTTCAAGACACAGCCAATGAACACTGTAACATCCCGGCCATAAAACAGTCATCAGACCCCATTTATTGCCATAATGTCACATAGCACTCAACCTTACGGACGTGCTCTCCTACCAGAGCCCGCTCTCAGAAGTCCTCACACGCTATATTACAGCGCCATGTCAAAAAGGTAGGCTTGCCTGGGGAAAGAGAGGAAAACTCTGCGACACTCCACATAGCAAACACATCCATCAACTGCAGAATTAATGCAAGATTAACTGAAGGTCTGTGAATAACTACTGCTTGATGGATCTCGCCCTTAAGGTTTTTTGCTTCCATCCACACGGTTGGACAGCATACGTAGGTTCTTAGGTTCATCCTGAACACTTAGGGCTGAGGTCATACTCAGTAATATCAAAAGCGTAGTGATAGTTCATTTGTAAGCAATATTGAAACGTGTAAGCAGATTTTAACTCATTTTCAGTATTAGTGAGAGATGTAAGGAAGCTCTGTGAGTGAACATGTATCCTGTATCATGATTAAACTCTAGCATTGTATCCAAAGCCTATCATTTCCGTCTTGGATTATAACAAAGGATCTTGTGCTGTTTTACTGCACATCTGTCAGTGTCATGTCTTTGCACGTCCGTGTGGTTTCAGTGTAATGTGACAACCCAGTTTGACGGCAGCCCGATTTGGCTCCGAAAAATGAAGGGGGAGGAGAAGAAAAAAAAAGAAGAATGTACCTGTCTGAACCACATGTATCTCACATTTGCAGAAAATGCTTGTTTTTTGGCGAAGGAGAAAGTGTGGGAGAGCTTCCCTCGCTGCTCTCTGCACTCTGTTTAACTTCAGTGCAGCTGTGTGACTGCATCAAGGACAGAATTTATTCCTGGTTCTCATCCAGCCACATGGACACCGGCCAGCTCCTGATACATTTAAATATGTGTACATGTGTGTACATTCAAAGATGAGTGCAGACTGTAGACCATTCAATTTCATGACACAAATGTTGAATGTCTAAAAAACAAAACGAAAGAAAAGCTAAGGTTGAAGTTATCTGGAGCCTCGTGTCGAACGCTTACCAGCTGCCAATGTTATGGGAAACACGTACGTTTTGTCTTCTAAGAATCATGTTTCAACCGACTCAGAGGTGTGACATCAATCAAAGTATGAACTGTAATTCATATTTAACCCATGAATTAAGCTGTCACTGGCTCTCAGCTGCAGACTGACATTCACGTTCACATCCCTATGGTGATAGCTGCAGCGTATATATCTATGAGAGATCTTCTGTATGAGCTCATTGATGTATATTTCACATTGTCATTAAATATTATCCTGCAGAGTGCACAGTGAACATGCACACACAGGCACATGTGCACACAGACATCCATTCCATACTTAAAGACCCGCTTCCTGGAGGGGCGCCTCCCATCCCCAGGAGGATGCCAACAAGGAGGAGGATGGCTTCTGCTCCTCGACCGTAAGGGCTCGGCTTAACAAGAGCGCGTTGTCGTAAGGACAGCTGGGACGTGCTTCTGCCCAAGTGGAGCAACTGAGCCACCAGTGATATGAGATGGGTGTTTACAGGCTCCCCCATCATGATTCTCACTGAGGGTGATTATTCAGATGCTGTAGAGATCAGCTTGTTATAACTTGCCTGTTCCTGCGATGGGTGTGTTCAGAAACTCAGTGTTGCATTTTTAGAAAGTAGGAAAATGAGAGCAAAGGCAATTCTAGCAAATGACGCATTTTCCCTCAGAAGCAACAATACTGATTCACACCCTATTCCCATTCAAGAATTGAGTTGGATTATGTAATCAAACAGCGGGACTGGTAAACAACTGCAGGTGAAACAATACGTGAGGCGCCTAAAACGTGACTGTGTTGTGACATGGCGATTTGGTTCGGACTGGACATATGAACGATGGACATCAACATAACATACATACAGCAGTAGCAGCGTCATGCAGGTGTGTGTGTGTGTGTGTGTGTGTGTGTGTGTGTGTGTGTGTGTTGCATGCTGTCAGTGTGTCTCGTCTGTGAGGTTACTGACCACATGTTTTAGATTTATGAATGTCTATTTTGTCTGCTCCACTACATGTCAGGAGGTGTTTCTCCCTGAATCTGGTCTTATGTTTCTTTTTGTCTTTTTCCCCCTTCCAACTGTCAACCCTCTGCACTGGCAGAGCAGCTTGGGATTGAATTTATGGGTATGGAACAATCTGTTTTGATTCTCTGAGACCTAGCAAAGTTACTAAGTGGATGTCCTGCATTGTGACACGCTGTTTGTTCCGTCTGTGGTGTGAACAGAAAATCATAACATCCATTGATTGATCAACCGAATCTCCTCAGTCAGTCATAACTCATTCAGTTAAACGCTCTCCGCAGTCATTCTCCATCCAATCAAATTAACCCGGATGCCGTCGGCTGTCCTTCTCCTATGTGCAATGGAACTGTACTATTAACTGTCTCACTTTATTCCCTCCTTTGGACTGATTTGTGTGTTTCCTCATTCCATCAAGCATGATATATCATGTTTGTGGCTCCCAGATTCCTTTTGCTCAAGCTTCCCCTCTATCTATGCAATCCCTTCATACCTCTCGTGTCTGCTTTTCATCTGATATGCCATCCCTTTCTTCTCAGTTCAAGACACCTTTCCATGTGTCTTGCATCACCCCGTTGTTTAGCTGAATTGTAACTGTGGGGTTTGAGAAGAACCATCCATGTTTGATTTGTGAATGTGTGATATGCGCATGCAGTGCTATATTTAGACCCTGAAGTCTTCATCCTGCTCCTCTCTCCATCTTCATTTGATTATATTCTGCTCGCTTTTCCAGATTCTGTGGTTCAGAGTTTATTATGCAAGTGCATTAACGTAGCATGGGGTTGGCGCTGTATACCAACATCAATGTGTTACACCAGCGTCAGGCAATGTTGTGGATATAAAACCATTTCTGTTATAAATGAATAAAATACAATGATTTATGTACGATGTCACAAACTTGACACAGATTATCATGCTGATGTAAAATGGCTGATTTCAAATGAAAGAAGGAAACCTCTGGGCGGGGGGTATAAATTCATTTCATTTTTACTGCATTATTTATCAGCTGCAGCTCTACCTCTTTGCTTTCCCCCTCAGGGAGACAAAGAGAACTACCTGAAACTCACGCAAGCCTGTCTCTGGAAGAGCAGTAGAACATTTCTCTACTTTTATACAATGAATGTTAGCGTTCACTCGTTCCATAAAAAACCGTGGTAGATTCCCATGTTGTGTTTACTGGATATCTGGGTCAGTGAAGGCTTCTGTTACTATGAGAGATTATTGGCTCATGTCAAACATTTCCCATTTACACCTCACATGTACAATGTGTATCTGTACTTCAGATTAACCATTCTGATTAACAGTCATTGTCGTGTCGTATATAATTCTACTGAATAGATTTTCCACACCTCAGTGGAAAAGCGAGTCGAATCGAAAATGAAGTAAAATGTTTCAAACCGCTTCAACGACACATATCTGGATTCTGCATTAGTCTGCTCTGAATTACCAAAGAAACAAGTATTCATGGACACTAACATGTCCACCGGTTCATTCTCTTGACTTCTGATTTCTGTGTACCAGATATACGTGGATATTAGAGGCTGATTTAGACATGGCTAGCTCATGAATGAACACACACTGTGTCACATGGACGCCGCCGCTCAGACCTCCATGTGGGAGGAAATGTTTGACGTGACTGGTCAGGAAGGAGGACGAAGCTTCATACTGCTCAGGATTCAGTAAAGATATAAATTAGAGTAAATACTGTGGTAGAGGGAGAACAGAAACGGGTTTCCCTTTCATTTATCACATTTTCTGTGTGTGTGTGTGTGTGTGTGTGTGTGTGTGTGTGTGTTTGTTTCATGTTGACAGAGGCAGAGGAACTCTACCAGAAGAGAGTCCTGACAATCACGGGTATTTGTGTGGCTCTGTTGGTGGTGGGCATCGTGTGTGTGGTTGCCTACTGTAAAACCAAGTAAGTGCCGTCGTCCACGAGTCCAGAGATGTTTCTTTTAGGCAGGAAGCCTTTTCCCTTGGCACCTGTGTTTCATTTAGGAAGCTCTCCAGCTGTTCTCCAGCTGCTGACACAGAAAAAGTGGAAATAACAAATCAGATTACTGTTTTTAATTGTATTTTATATACCGTTTAAAACACTTTGTAAAGATTCCTTGAAGAACACCATTGAACGCTGGCTTGCTGAAAAGAGACAGAGTGTGACAGAGAGTTTGCTCAACAGGAAACAAAGAAGGAACATTCACAATCATCTGCGACAGAACATGTGTCCAGAACACCCCAATCGAAACCTAGCTAACGGACCCAATCACCCAGGACCAGGACCAGAGGAGATCCCTATGGTAGACGTGAGTTTCTGACAGGAATCTCAGCACGTGCACTGAGTGGTTGAAAGTGGTGGTGATGGATGTGCCTCCATGTTGACACAGTACATATCAAAGAACGTCCCTGCAACTGAACGAGTCATACGGCCTGCAACGGAGGGGTCGTTCCCTGCCAGCCACACCTCTTCCAGATCTCACAATTCTTCCACGCGAGCCCATTCATCAACTCACAGGTATGCGTGTAAGACACAGCACGTGTCCCGCACCCCCCCTCACTGACATGTCCCTCTGGTGAATTAGTTACGAGCCCTCCTCCTTCGGGGACTAAAGTTCCATCGTGGGGGGGGGCATGCTCGGGTGTTTGTTAACACCTTCTTTCATGTATCAGGCATGAGGAACGGACGTGGAGCCTGGAACATTCTGACAGTATCCTCTCTGACTCGCCGGGAATGATGTCATCATCTGTGGGGACCAGTAAATGCAGCAGTCCTGCGTGCATGGAGGCACGGGCCCGGCGGGCTGCACACTGTGGTTACGCTGACCCCCATCGGCCGGGCCTTCAATACGGGGACTCCTTCGACTCTCTGGGAGACTCTCCGCACAGCGACCGGTAAGAAGGAGGTCATTTGTGTATGTTTCCTTTCTGCTGGTTGCCTGTTGGGCACTCTGTGGAAAATGACCCACTCTTGACGAGATACTTCCGTGTACTGCAAGAGTGAGAAAAGAACTCTGCTCTTGTAACATCACTCCAGATAAATGTTCCCTGTTATTCTTGGAGCCGTTGCTTGTGCTCTGGTCCCATAAAGATCCATTTCATCTATTTGTCACAGGTCCAGTATGTGCTGAACCTAGTTTGCTACATGAAATAGGATGAAGGTGGTGATGGATTCAAAGTATGCTGATGACTGACCACGCTGCTTTAGTTCATATGTATGGGTGCATAGAGCTCCTACCTACTTCATGGTTCCCATCAACAGATCAGTCTCAGTTGGGTAATATATAGTACTGTACATAACATACTCCCTTTTTACCGAGCTAATACATATACGTTACATAAATCAACCTTTATATAGTTTCAACTCAAAGCAGGCCACTTACTCTTGTAATGTTTCTCCTGCTTTCTATAGCATCAGTCAACAGTGTTATAGTCATTTCCAGATGTATGGAAATGACTAATTGGCCATTGAAAGCCTCAAAAAGAAATATCCTGTGTTGGCAAGTGTGTATTTAAAGCAAATAAGTACCCTATAAATCGTAAACAACTAGCCTGACAAGATGCGTCTTGCTTTTTATGTGCTTGAGTTCCTCCCCAATATATGTGTCAACAATACGTGCATGCAGCAAGCATGTGTGCATGAATTCATCCCTGGCTGCTGAACTGTTATTTACTACACAGTTGCATAATCAAGATCCACTCAGTCGTTCCAGGTCGTGAACACCTTCTTCTTCTATTGTAGCAACAGCCTTTGCATCTGCTGAATCAGCAGTAATGTGTTGAATGTCTCAGATGTGCGTCTCACATGCCCAGGTGTAGTGTCCCAAAGGCAGTTCACCCTCCAAGGCCCCTCACTGACACGGATTCACCAACAGCGATACGCTCCTTGAAGCTGCCTTTTAAATGTAAAAACTTGACTTTGCAGGCAGGGTGTGTTCGTGATTGTAGAACTGTCACAGTGTGTGTGAACAATCTAAACTGGGATCTGGTTGTTGGTGAATTAGGAAAAGGGAAATCAGCTGTGGTTGTGGACTCCTAAAGTCCAGCATATGTACTTTAAATATCCCAGTTTCTGACAGTGTCAGGTAAGAGCCACATGGTTGGAGAACAGGGCAGGCTGGGTGATCTTGTTGGGCTGGTTGGTCCACAGGCAGACAGTCCCAGCTCAGTCAACCAAAACAGCTGCTTCTGCTTAAACACCTCAGTTTGGCTTTGGCCGAAAGTACGTAAATCGTTCAGATAAGCTGAGTGATTGTACTAGAACTGATTTTGCAGGAGATCCCTGGTGGAAGCAGAAGTGCATATATATTATAGCGGTTGGTCATTGTTTGTTAGCCAAGCAGCACATTACAAATCATGATGTCACCTAACGTTAATGCAAGTGTTTGCTGAAGCCCAATTTCTGACTATTAACTTGTAGTAACTTTAAACTATGTGTTTTCGGGCCTCAAATCAACCCAGACCATCAGAGTAGGGACACGTCATAAAATGTCCTTATATCTTGACATTTGCTTGGAAGCGGGACACAAAGTTCTCATGTGTGTTGGGGGTAAAAACAAACAGACTCATATAGTTGTTTGGGGCGGGCGATGTGTTGTGTAAATTATAGGACCCAATGGTATTAAGAAAAGCAGCAGACCTTGTATAGAACCCTGGGGAACGCCACAAGAATTTTTTTTTACCAATGATTGTGTGAAACCTCCTGCAGAGCAATATCAGGACTCCAGACAGGAAAACATCCCGGCTGCCAAATGTCCAAGCTCAGATTGACCACTTACATGATATTAAATTCTGCACCGTGAGAAGATTGATGGAGGTGATGGAAACATGTTTTTTCAAGGATTTGTTAAACCTCCTTTCAAAAATCAAATGGAATCTGATCATTTTGACAACTGATACGCTAATGATGCAACTGGTCATGCCAAGGACGGAGTCACAGTTAAGGTCAGCATTTAGTTTATATCTGTAAAACGATGCAACGTTCAAGTGGCCTTACACAGATTCATTGGTCACGTTCAACCCTCAACTGCAGTTTCTTGATTTCTCACCTCTTTCAGTTGCTTTTCTCGATCAAATTATTTTCTCCCCTTTTCTATTTCCGACAGATATGTGTCCGCCCTAACGACACCAGCTCGCCTCTCGCCAGTGGAATTCCATTACTCATTGCCCCCACAGGTGCCTACCTTCCAGATCACATCCCCAAATGCCAGCCATGCCATGTCTCTTCCCCCTGCTGTCCACAACCCCTACCCCCTGGAAGGCGACCAGCCACTGCTGCGCCGCTACCAAGTGCCCCTACACGATGCCCAGTGCCAGGAGCCCTACCGGCAACAGCGTCGTACCTATCTCAAAGACAGCAGGGGCAGCCTGCCCTCCAGCCCCTACCGGCTGGCGGAGGATGAAGACTATGAGACCACCCAGGAGTATCTCTCCTCTCGAGAGCAACCAAAGAGAAGTGGGTCCAGTGAAGCTGGTAGCCGGCGCTGGCGGAGATCCAGACTGAATGGCCATGTGGCCCCACGTGGATACGAGGCATCTCGGGACTACGGGTCTCGAAGCTGCCTAACAGATAGTGAGTCGGAGGAGGACGGTGAGAGCACACCCTTCCTCAGTATGCAGAATATGAACGCCGAGCCTTCAACCATCTACAGGCCGGCAGACAGTCGGACTTCTCACTCATCGGGGCGACACAGTGGGCATGGGAACATGCAAACGAGACTTACACACTCACGCTCCAAACCGGACAATACACCCCATTAGAGAGTGAACGTGAACCAACAAAAATCAATATAGCATAGACCTGCATCTATAAGAAATATTTTTTATTTTATATAACTGACAGATATTCTAAACAAATGAAATATTTATTTTCATTTTAGCAAAAGTTGTCTACTAGTTAACAGCAAAGACTTTTTTATAGGGAAAACTCTATTTATATGTACATTTTGATTTACAGCATAAAAAAGATGTGCCAGTTTTTCACAACATAAAAAAAAAAAAATAGAGTAATATTGTGGTGCCTTTTGCTGTATGCCGATGCCAGAGGGCCAGTGGAGGTTTTTGTAGCCTTTCTTATATGGACGCCTCATTTTTTATACACATTTATGTTTCCTTTTCCTCTCTGGTTTCCTGTTTTACTTTCTTTGCATTTTTGAGGAGTCACGCTCCACTGCGACATAATCCCTTCCACATCACCCAGTATAAACCACTCCGACATAAAGTGTATGTTTACATGAATATAATTCGCCTCTAGGGTTCATCATTTGGGACCGCCTAGAACGCCTGATACCAACGTAGATCCCGTTTGCCCGCTGACTAGTGTCTACTGTAAGAGAGAGGGCGTGTGCTTGTGTGTGCAAATGCTTGCGTGTGTGCGTGCGCATGTCAGTTTGCTTGCATGTTATTAGTGATAGTTAAAAGAATTCTATTGTTTGTTCTGGTGACACGGGGGGGGGGGGGGGGGGGTTAGCAGGATCTCAGCAGAGCTGACAGAAGAGGGTTGTCAGACATTCCCAGAGTTTGTGCGTTAACAGACCCGTGAACCTCCGTGTGGGTGCACAGGTGAAGCTGCTGTAGGTTGGGTTTGTCGCGCAGGTCATTGCTTGTGTTTACAGCCACTCTGCCCCCTCCCAGCCTGACCCTTATTATTTCTCAGCAGGCCTTCCTCGTGTTAGTCTTTTATGAGGCCAACAAACACCGAGCCGCCTGCCGTCGGGTGCCCCTTGCCATCGTAGGCAGGAGCAAAAACAAAGCGATTGCATCTGCTTTCACTCAGTCCTCCCCTAATCCCATGCCTCATCATTCTTCTCTGTCCGTTCTGTTTTTGTGGCCGACGTTAAAGGCCACACGGTGTCTCAGGATTTCCACATGCCCCCTTCACCCTTCCTCAACTTAAGGTCTACCTAAGACTTAAGGTTCTCCGATGCAGAGGACCTTGACGTTGTAACACCACAGTCCATGGGTTCACATCATCATCGAACACTCCCACACACATAGAAGGAACGCCAAGTGGAAGCAGCTCAGTGGAGAACAGGGCGAGACAATGTCGAGGAAATAGCTGTGAAACTTTGGAGCATCATACAAAAATATGCAAACTTTCTATTTTGCTGTTTGATTACATCATTTTCTAAGAAGTGACTGTAGCGTGTGTGTGTGTGCGCGCGCATGTGTGTAAGCGACTATGTGATGCCTATAGTGTAGGATGAGATGACATGATATCAATGCGTATTCACATGAGTTATCTTGAAAGCCATTATGCAGCCATCCATCACGTCGTCAGCCTTCTCGGTCAAATGCTCATGTCCACTGAACGACTGTTTCCGTGTTTATTTAATCACTCGGTTAAGAGCTCCGCTTTACAGCCGCACTCCCAGTAGTGTCAGACAGCGTCTCCTCCAATAGTGCTTTGTCTTGTCGACGGATCTAGTCATTTCAAATTTAGTCCGTGAATGATATTAGTGTTGAGCGTAACCTGAACCATTTAAGCCCTCTGTCCTCCGCTGAAAGAAAAGCAAATATTCAAAAGATGATTAAACCGTTTCAAAGTGATACAGTGAGAGCGAACAGTCGATGCTGGTGGTATGTTTCTACTTATTTAAAAAAAAAAAAAGCTGAATTATCCAATGATTGTCAATTTTTTAAATGGTTTAAAGTTTGCAATTCTAACCGCTATATGGTAAATGCACCGTGGTATTGTGATAAGGAACGGTCTTCAGTCACACATCACTTGCAAATATTTCATTGAGTTTCTCACCTCTGGGTCTAATTTTGTATGTGTGAAAAATGCAAAAGAAGACAGTGCTTCTCTTGTTTAATGTGATGGTCCCTTCACTTTGCCAGTCCCTCACCGAGCAGAGATGCCAGCAGACACTTCCTGCCCATCTCTTCTGTTTAATTTTATGACCCCCCCCCCACACACACACACACACACACACACACCCCACACCTGCCCCCACCCTCGCTTGAAATGTTTGAACACCTCCTCTGCATGTCCTTGTGATCAAGGTTAGATGGGTGCATGGTTAAAAAAAAAAAAAAAAAAAAAAAAAAAAAAAAAAATTTTTTTTTAAAAAAAAAAAAAAAAGGAAAAAAATGAAAAAAAAAAAAAATAATAATAATAAAAAATAGAAGAGAATGAAGAATGTTTAAAAATGTGGGAGAACGAGTGTGAGAACAAAGAAAGGAAAAAGGCCTGTAAAAGCTTTAACATGTTTGAAAGTAGAAGACGATGAAAAAGCTCAGAA
>CAAKHB010000496.1:135498-150164 GCA_901007665.1 Aeoliscus strigatus
CCTCTCTCTCTCTCTCTCTCTCTCTCTCTCTCTCTCTCTCTCTCTCTCTCTCTCTCTCTCTCTGCGTGTGTGTGTATGTGTGTGTACTTTGATTATCATGTTGTCGGGTTCTAAACTCTGTTTACACAGTTGGGGGACTCACCTCTCTCCCAATTATGGAAATCATTAATTTTTCCAGTGAAGTCTCCATGAATCGCCATGGGAAGTGATGAACCCGTCTCTCTCCTTCTTTCTGTGTGTAAACTTTTATTTTTTTTAAATTTGACCGGGGCAGAGGTCACTCTGCAAAGTGTTCTAGTTGTTTTTACCTTGTTTTAAATCGCAGTACAAATGTTGGAGGTATGTGGTATTGTACCATCATTGATTGAATTATACATCAGTCTGAATTTTATATTTTATGTAGAAGCTTTTTGTTTCAAATGAGAGGTGGGAAACATGCTGATAAGTATTGAAACCTTTCAGCAGTGTGACCTTTTGCGTTCTCTGCTGTGTTATAAATATTTTCATCAACGTGTGACCATGAATGTTTTAGTGTTCAGACGCATTTTTACTGTTTGACATATTAAAGAAAGCACCAAGGTTTTCTTCATACCTCAGCCAACACTTCTTTATGATTCGCTGTATTTTAGAGTGAGCTAGTCTGAGACATTTTTGTCTGCTTGCTAGTTTTGAGGAATGTGTACACTTGTGTAATGATCAGCGTGAGATGTCAGGCTGAATGAGGCTGCAGGTGCACAAAAGCACAACAATACACTTGGGTTTTTGCAGCTGGGTTACTGGTCCTCTGAAACTTTGAGTGGTTCAGGGTGTCTCTTAATTTGAAAAGCACAAAAGTTGACTTTGGAAAACTTAAAAAGATACACACAAAGCCACATAGGGAGGTGTTGAGGGCTGTGGGCTTTGGTGCAAAGGAACAACACATACCTCCAGAAATAGAAACACGCTGCTCCACAAAGGAACTGCTACAGTATTGGCAGACGTACAGTAAAACACTGACGAAACCAGGTGTACTCTCACACACACACACACACACACACACACACACAGACACACACACATCGTGTGTAAAGATATACTGCTGTCACTGACCTGTAAGACGGCAAACGTCCGTGTAGACATCTATGACATCTGGACTAGAAATCTAGAGACGGCCTGCGTAGGGAAGAGAGAGGAGAGCGAAGAACTGGAGAGAAGATGCAGACTGAGCTATAATCAGGGGCTCGAGTCTGGGCAGCTCAATCTACCATGATGAATGTCCAGATTGTCGGACAGGACATGTTGAAAAGGAAACAAAACTCAGGGTTCGAGGCCACAAGTGTCATCAAAATGGGATGTTCTGGACCAGTAGAGAGGACGTCCTGGACCCAGACTCCCTGTAGGAACCAAAATACAGCCATTTGGTATTTCAGCATCTTAGAAGACACAAGGCGTCTCATTTTTTGCAATGTCACAGAGGTGGAATGATGAATTCCTGAGTTTGAGGACGCATCCTCCGCAGCAGAGTAAAACCAGAGTAACTTAAACCTCAAGTTTCTCCCTTAGCTCATTTGGTAGAGATTAGGGGAAAGGAATTAGTCAAATAGTGGATGCTGCTGTGTAGATACACACTGACACAAAGCATCAACCCATAGAGGCTGTTGGAGTTACATGGGCTCACCTTCAACCCTTTAGTAAATCCACCAGTCCACAGCACCAACGTGGAGAACTTTGTCGCTAATTGAGATACGTATTCCTACACCGTCTCTCCTGATGCTATTTACAGTATTCAAATTAAGAGACGTGTTTGTTTAACATTAGAAGTTATCTGGAAGATATGGAAGCTCGATATTCTGCTTTGGACTTTACACCTGTAAACTCAGACACCGTCTGTGGGGAGAAGCAGTTATCTTACAATTTATTACACCGGCGAACCCTCCGCAATCACCTTAACAAAAGTGACACATTACTTATGTCTGCTTGTTTTGCACCTCCTGCTCTGTTAATAGTTACAAAAAGCCACAAGTGAAGTCATAACACTTTGAACTTTTGTCTTAGTATAAAGCCCCAAAAAAAAACATTCAGCCCTCAGACGTCAGACGATCCACTTTCTGGTGTCAGATAACTGGACGTTCCTCTATGGACACTAGAACGACATCTCATGAATAGAATTCAGTGCTTGATGTCATGGAGCCTTTCACGGTACATTTAATTGAACATATTAAAGGTTCACATCTTTCTCACACCTCCAATCTATTTTCTGAGGTGTCCAACGGTGATCATGTCCAGCAGAACATCAGCAACGTACTCATGTGATGGTAACGGCTTGTTACTGCTCGACACATGTGAGCCAGACTGATAAAAGTATCTGTTGCTCTGGACAGGAACAATATGGACACATGGTTTACGTTGAAGGATGTCCCTCAGGAATGAAAACGGTTGGTGTACATATAAAAAGTTACATGTGATATGTTTTAATTAGCCAAAGCCGGTGAGCAGTCGCTTTCAGAATCCTCTGTGAAGTCCTTTGACGTCCATCTTGTCAGACATGATGTGTATTTGGCAACGTATTCTTTCATAATAAGTAAAGTCTTTAGGTGTTTCGCTACAACAGACAGTTGTAGTAAAACCATAAGAGCTGGTCATCGACGTGTACTTTTCTGTCGGCCTGCATCTCGTCTTCAATAAAACGTATAGCCGTGCATCTTTCCCTGAAATGATGCCAAAGTCCGATCCGCTGCTGAATTGTGTTTCCTGTTTGTTGTCACCCGTTGCCTTACCAAAGACTGGGATCTGAGAATTGTCGCCCCGCCTGTCAACCTGTCACCTGATGCTGTCGACCTTTTTGAAGCTGACTGAGCATTAGCATTGTTGGAGTTGATGTAAACAAAGTTCTACAAACTAATCTGCACAGGTTGTTATTGAATTGCCCTCTGTTGTAGTGTCGAGTCGAACGTAAATTGGACATCACCGATCTGGTCATTTGACAGCAGAGTCAGCGAGGGGCTGAAGATCGGAGAGTCATACATTAACATACCTGAAGAGTCTTATCAGCAGCAAACATAAAACACATACACCACATTTCCTTATTTTCACCCAGGTCACTCTTTTGTTTGCTTACTGAATTTGTTTTGTTTTGTATTCTAATTTAAACTCGTCCCATCTCCTGACATATGAGCTGTGTAGTGAGCACTGAAAGACACCGTCAGTATAGTATCATCATACTATTTGTACATACTATTTGTCCACTTCCCTTATACTGAGATCACTGTTAATGCAATAGTTTGCTTCTCGTTCTCCCGTGTTCTCACACTAAGAATTTGTAACCAGATGAGGTTGAATATTGCTCGTACAGGTCAGCACAACTGATTTAATAGTAAAACATGGACGTAATAAATCACCAAAAAAAACACTATTTGTAAAACATTCATCTATAGTTACAATTCGTCAGGACTTTTCACTAAAAAAAAAAAGAAATCGACTGAACCACCACCGAGGCTGCTGAGACGTTTTCCACAACGTTTATTTCAAAGCAGAGCAGGATAAGAATCATATATGTTTTTGAATACAAAAAAAAGTCTGATTCACTTCATGACAGCTGAGCCGCCACATCACTGACAGCAGTTTGATGACAGCTGCTTTGGGACTCTGCCGTGATTCACAGGACACACAGTATCTATCGTTTACATTCTGCTTGTGATAGCGGCTGAGCAAGTTAATATGTTTGCCATCATGCTGACAGTTTAGAGTCTGTCATCGGGGGCAGGGATTTTCTCCAGGGAGGGCTCAATTCCCCAGATCTCACGAGCATATTGGGCGATGGTACGATCACTGGAGAACTTGCCACTTCCGGCAATATTGTAGATAACCTTCTTGGTCCATTCCTTGGGGTTCTGATTTGAAGAAGAAAAAAAAAAGATCAGCGAGTCATTGGAATTCGCAGGGATTGTTGTATACCTAGTGTCACTTCTATTTCAGTGCATATCCAGGACTTTTGTCAATCCATCCTTTTTAATAATCATACCTTGTAAAGAGCATTGACTTTCTCCTGACATTTAATATAGTCCTCATAGTCAGCAAAGACCTTGAACCTGTGAGAAGAGAAATTTAATGTAAAATGTCCTACACGCCACATGCACACTGTGCATGCATGTCTTCTTTTCCTTCCTTCTTCTTGCACCAGCACACACGTTTATACATATCCCTGTTTGGACGTGTGTCTTTGCATGTGTGCGCCTCGGGCTGCAAGTGTTAGATGTGTCCTTACCTGTCGTGGTGCATCAGCATGTTGACAATTTCCTTAAACAGGTCAGGCTGCTTTGGGCTAAAGAAGCCTCCAGCAATCTGGTCAATGGCTTGTTTGAGTTCTGGCAGGCGGTTGTAGTACTCCTCAGCGTGGTACCTAAGCAGAAGGACAAATAAATAATGGTTGTTGCCATGGTAATCAGTCATAAGAATGATCGTCATGATTGTGTCACTTCTTGAATTCCTACATTTCACATAGGGTGCAGTTGTATATGACATCAATATACTGTGCAGTTTAAAAAAAAAAAAAGAGGAAAAGTGGGTGACACTGTGGAGCAGTGGTTAGCACTGCTGCCTCATGCACTCCCCGTGTCTGCGTGGGTCAATTAGTCGCTTTAAATTGCCCGAAGGTGTGAACGCTTGCACCGTGTGTTGAGAGGTCTGTAATGTCATCTATGTTGAATATCATGCATTTTCAGTGTATTTAATAATAAAGTTGACTTTGAATGTGTGAGTGAATGGTTGTCTGTCCTTCATGTGGCCCTGTGATGAGGAGGGTGTAGCCGGTTCAACCGTTGACAGCTGGGACCGGCTTCAGTACAACCGCGACCCATGACCAGAGCAAGCAAGAGAAGATGAATGATTGGAAATACTAGAACAGATAGTTTTTGTCACTAAACGTTTGTCAGTGGCCAAGCAGAGCATAATGTGACCGGATGCCACATGTTTCACGTGAGCTCGAGAGAAAAACGAATCTCTCACACGTTTTTAAAAAGAGATTTCTCACCCTTTCTTGTCAAGTGCATCAACATCATCCACCCTCATGCCAAAGATGAAAAAGTTCTCCTCCCCAGCCTCCTCGGCCATCTCGACGTTGGCTCCATCCATGGTGCCGATGGTCAGCCCACCGTTCAGCATGAACTTCATGTTGCCAGTGCCCGAGGCCTCAGTGCCCGCTGTGGAGATCTGCTCGGAGAGGTCGGCGGCCGGGATCGCTGAAAGATCCCAGAGGCAGAAAGATGCTGAGGCCAATGACCAATTTGTGTGACAAACATATACCGACTGGCTGCATGAACAGCTTTGTGAACATGAGATCATTCAAAGCCTGCCGTTATACCCCTTTCTGCCAGCGTGACTCTGTAGTTCTCTAAGAAGATGACCTTGAGGCGGTCTCCGACCACAGGATCATTGTTGACCACTTCGCCAATAGCTGTGATAAGACGGATGATCATCTTAGCCGTGTGGTACCCCGGAGCAGCCTACAACAAAGGGACAGGAAAAGATATTACATTAAATTAACATCAACACAAAACTTTTTCAAGCCATAAAACACACACCTTTCCTCCGATCATGATGGTTCGTGGCGTCCACTGCTTGTTGGGTTCCTTCTTGATGCCTGCAGAGGACATGAAGAGATGACGCGACTGAGGCGTCCGTGTACATCTGCTTCCCCTCGAACCCCTTTGACGGCTGCAATTTCTGAATGTGGTTTTAAAGACAGAGGATTTGAACTTACGGTTGAAATAGGTGATGATGTGCAGACAGTTGAGCAGCTGCCTCTTGTACTCATGGATCCTCTTGACTTGAATGTCAAACATGGAGTTTGGGTTGATCTTCACCTTATAATGCTGCTCTAAGTGCGCGGCAAACTTCAGCTTGTTCTCCTGTGTCATGAAACCATCAAATGAAGCACATGTTTCACTTCACATTGTGTCAGACTAAAAGCGCAGTCAGACGGTAAAGGAACAAACACAAAGTATGACGGAAGAAGCAAACAGCTCTTCAGACCCGTAATGATGTTTTAAATGTATGTGTATGTATGTATATATATATATATATATATATATTCAATACAAACACAGTATTTATTTCAGTCTGACACATTAACTGCACAGCAAAGAGGAGGAGTTAACTTGACTTCACCTGCTTCACTTTGGCGACATCACGAATGAAAGCTTCATCGTTCACATACTTGCGCAGTGCCTGCAGCTGGTCCAGGTCACGAATGAAGTCCTCACCGATTCTCTGGACACAACAAAACCAGCGCGAGTGAGTCAAAGGTCATATTCCTTAATGGCGCATGTCGTACGTGTGCTTAAACTGCGGCTGACCTCTGCGATGACCTCGGCCAGGCCGGGGTTGCACATGACCAGCCAGCGGCGAGGGGTGATGCCGTTTGTCTTGTTTTGGAACTTATGCGGCTCCATTTCATAGAAATCCTTGAAGCTGTGGACACAGCGAAGCAGCTCTTATGTCAGCACACAAACGATGCAGCAGCCTATGATACCATGGAGGATGGAGAGTTACGACAGACACCGCACACATTTCATATGGTGACGTACATAGTTGCTTTGAGGATGTCAGAGTGAATCTGGGCCACGCCGTTGACAGCATGAGATCCCACAATACACAAATGGGCCATGTTGATCCTCTTCTGTCCACCTTCCTCAATGAGGGACATACGGCGCAGACGGTCACTATCACCAGGATACTTAGCAGCAACTCTCTGCAACATGAACAGCGCATTAATACCATTTTTTTAAATGATTCTAGGTGTGTGTCCAGTTAATATCGGCTGCTATGCACCACTATCCCTCCTTTAGTTTAGAGTTTGGACTTTTTCCCTTATCTTTTAGGGCAGAAACATTGCTATGCTCCAGAATTATAGCATCATTCTTTCTATGATGTTGTCAGACACTGTTATAACAAGTAATGCCAGTGGAAACAGCTGTTCAATACTGCACTAATTCCAACAAGTTTAAATTTAGTTGAACCAAAACAGTGGCTTTCCATAGCAGCACTGAAACTCATACTTGTACATTCATTTAATAATATGTATGAGATACCTGCAACTATCATAGCAACAGTTAATAAATCATAAATGTATTTTAACATGCATTAATATTATACCATTATTACAGCATGATGTAGGGATATTGCAGCATACTGTAATGACCTGTACTCACCTCCAGGTGGCGACGGTTGATTTCATAGACAATTTCCAGGTGCCTGGGCAGCAGATGAGCGAACAGGTCCACTGGCCAGCGTTCCAGAGCTTCAGGAAGGACTGTGTGATTAGTGTAAGCACATGTACGCACGCAGATGTCCCAGGCCTGTACAGCGATGACATGAACAGTGAATTATGTATTTTGTCTTTGTGGTGGGGAAGGTTTTACAGATTATCCACAGGAATGTGCACAGAGATGCCCAACATACTCTGTAAGTTTGATATTAACGAACATGTTGCTTTTGTTCTTTCTCACCATAACCCAGTCAAGTTTCTCCTCATCAACCAGAACCCTCATGAGCTCAGGAATGGCCATGGCTGGGTGAGTGTCATTCAGTTGGATGGCAACCTGAACAACCACAAGTCAGTCACAGATCAATGCAGATCAATACAGAGCTTAGAGAGAGTACACCACAAGCAATGTATGTGTTCATTTTAACTAGCATGCACTAATAAACCAGCCGTGATATGTTCAACACACTGACAGAAGCAGTTGAACAAAGCCAAAGAGGGAACATCGGTGGGGGGGCTTTTCACTTTTGACAGAAAGTATTTTGTTGAGTTCTTTGCCTCACCTTGTCAGGCAGTTTGGTGAAATCTGTGCGAACAATCTCCCTGGAGCCAAACTTAGAGACCTTGAAACGGCGAATGATGTCTTGCAGGGTGGCAGACACCACAAAGTACTCCTGCTTCAGACGGAGCTCCTTCCCTTCAAAGAACTGCGGATAAAGACACATATTTGTCTCCCTCTGTTGTGCAAGCAGACGTGAATATGTTTTTGTCCTTTAAACAGTCTTATCGGCGAAGAGTGTTTCACCGCGGACAGCTGACATTGAATGATAAGTGCCTCGAGTGAAACCACAGCGGTGACACAGCTGCAGATCTATCTGGGTCTACAACCATGAGGCGGTCACAAACGTCTCTTCGACATTCAGTCTGATATTTATGGCAACATCTCCGAATCATTTTTTGAGGCAGGGAATTCACAAACATTTTACTGTAATCAGATGTTTTTGTTTTCTGGGAGGCCAATGCAATGTTATGTTATGTTGTGAGGAAACATGGACAGTGTATGATCGATCGTCGTCACATTCATCAGTAATTTCTACATAATCCATCAGCTCGTGTGCTCATTACATCAGGAACATCTGCAAGATTAATTTCATCTTTCATGAGCTAAAATCTGAACTAATGAATCTCATTGGGAAGTTTAATCTGGTAACTGGAAATACAGAACAGAACCGAACAAACCTCTCTGGAATATCTTTTTTTCTGCCCTCACTTGCACAGACGTAAATTACCAGCCTTGACATGAGGTATAGCTCAAGCTAGATGGTTATCTCTCAAATCCTCCTCCGCCAGCCGGCAGGGAGTCCATGGTCGTGATATCATCAGATATAAAAAGCTTTCGAGGAAGCTGAGGGATCATGCAGTCACTCTAGCCACAGACAAAGGACAGTAGGTCCAAATTATGGAAATCCATCTGTGAACCAAACCATACACTGGCATACAGAAGCCGTGAAATGTCCTCTGGGTGTAGTCATACTTTCTTACATTGTCGTTTGGATACAGCACACGGGAGATGTTCTCAGCCAGGTTTCTGTCTAAAACAGCCTGAATGTAGCCACCAACATTGACTGTAAGACAGGAAAAAAACCATACATCATCTCCTTTCTTCGCAGCTGAACTGTGCAGTGCCTGAGAGACGTACAGTCTTTGAGGTTAAACTCGCAGGGCGCCTTCGCAGACCACAGCCTCATGGTGTTCACTATGTTGTTTCTGTAGCCAGGGACGGGGGTGTCATATGGCAGAGCCAACACTACCTGCCAACAGCACAGTGACATTTGAAATTCCTCGCTGCATCAGTTGATACCTCAGTAATAGCGTTCCTATTCATGGGGTTTTCACCTGAGTGTCAACCCATTTGACTCCATCAGGGTGATGCTCCGTTCTGCCATAGAAATGCACTGGGCGCATGTATTCAGGACGCGCCTTCTCCCAGGGGTTGCCATAGCGCAGCCAATCGTCAGCCTCCTCAACCTAGATAATGACATACATTTGGACCGAAAACGCTCATTACGTGAGTATATTCAGAGCTGAGGGAAGAAAAGAAAATGACAAGGACCATCAAGTCAAGATGATAATAAAAGCAGGATAATTATGAATATTATATTCTGTCAATAGATCCTTCTATCTCCACTCCATTAGCAGTGAAAGAGATGGACTAGGGATTGGAGCAAGCATAGAAGCTTCGTGTCTCACCTGCCAGCCGTTGACAATTTTCTGATTGAAGATACCAAATTCATAGCGAATACCGTAACCGTAGGCAGCCAGACCCAGTGATGCCATGGAGTCCAGGAAGCAGGCTGAAGCAAACACAACAACAGTTGATTATCTGCTCAAAAAAAAAACAAACGAAGGCATCATCTAAGGTGTAATATTTGAAACGAATCGATGCGTCACCAGCAAGACGGCCAAGGCCTCCGTTCCCCAAACCAGCATCCTCCTCCATGTCCTCCAGTTCCTCCATGTCCAGCCCCAACTGAAGAGGACAAGAACACATGGGGTAAAATGACAATTTAAGACTTTGAATTTACATATGGTTATAAAACATGTCACTGATGTAATAAAAAGAATACAACTTTACTTGGTATGTGGCCTCATCACAGGCGTTCTCCAGTGCAAGGTTCACCATGGTGTTCTGGAGCGTGCGGCCCATGTAGAACTCCAGGGAAATATAGTAAACACGCTACAGTAGGAAGGCAAAAACGTAATTTGTGAAACTGAATGAAGAATAGTCTATGGACACTATATATATATATATATACATATATATATGTGTGTGTGTGTGTGTGTGTGTGTGTGTGTTATATATGTTACAGTGAGAACAGGCCCCTCAAAACACAAACACATACATGTGATCCCAGACTGTCATGAAAGAGCTCTGAGATACCTGAGCTAGTGTTTGGCCTTTGCCGTTTTTTTCTCCTGACATACAGAGGGGAGGAGGGACGAGGGGGGGCTGAGGGTGGGCAGATAGCTTTGGGTATTACATAACACCATCATCTTGACCGGGCAGAAATAGCTCCAGTAGAGGTCATGGTAAAGGTCAGCCAAAGACCAAAGACCAAAGATTCTCTTTCCTTGTGAGGAATAATAGTAAATACAACAGACAGAGATGCATCAATGAGGAGCTGGCAGGGTCTCTGGAGATATGACTGAACTGTCCCAATCTGAAGTTCATCCTGGGATCGTCAGGTTCTCAAATCAAATCAAACTGATAAATCAAAGTGTTGTCGCAGTGACTTTGCGGTACAGAACTCTAGACTGTGCTTGGACGTCCTCCCACCTTCAGGTTACTGCTCAGACCTTTAAGGGACTCACCTCTGACCTTTACAGCACATCAACATTCAACCAATGTGTGAAACTCCTGTAACAGCTGAGCTAAATGTCACTCAACTGACACATGCGTAAATGAACAATAACCCCACAAATGTGTGCAAAGAGATCCGCCATCATTGCTCTGAAAGTAAAAACTCTCGTCTATCTTTGGGACATATAAGTGCGCCCTCACTCCAATTATGTAAATACGACGTGGACTATTGTTTTTACACACAGCAGTAAAGTAGAGCTGCTTTATTCCAGCAACGTTACAGTGCTATTGTTCCTCCAGGTTCTGAGCTGTTAGAGGACTTGGATATGAACTCAGACGGCCTCGGAGGCATGTGCTCATATGACACAAGTAAAGGCTATGTGCTCTACGGTCAGACAGGATGGGAACAGAAGGTCATGGAGGGGCTTCATGTTTCAACACACTAGAAGAATGCTAGCATACCAGCAGAGCGCTCAGAAACCACTGTGAAGTTTAAATGTCGTGACTTGGCATTACAGTGACATCAGGGTATTCCAGTGATATTGAAGAATAAAAAAGAAGTGAAAATGATGCACGGCATTGTTGAAATTGTATTCATGTGCAAGAGAGTTGTTTCATGGAACAGCCTAAGGTCAAAGTTTGCAGACACAACGGCACAGACTTCCCTCAAGATAGAAGTATTTCTTGGATGCAAATATTTATGTCTGGGACTTTGAGACGTGATGCTTTAGCAGTTCAAGTATTTTCTATTTCTGTATCTATATGTAGTGTGTCCCTCGGCTGCTGTTCTAACATTCACTTACTTTGGGATCCTTCTCATAGTAGTGCTGCTGGGTTCGGATCCACCTGCCAATCAAATGGTCCCGCACAGTGTGAGCAAGAGCAAAGTAGTAATCCCTTCTCGTCGCTACATTTCTGTCCTTGACCAGGGTGAAGTGCAAATGCCTGTTGAAGTTTTGCTTCAGGTCGGCGACGTTCTCGACCCCGGCGAGGCCTCGCACTGAGATCTGTTTCTTCTTATCATGGTCAGACAACGGTTTGGACATGGTGGCAGGAGGTTTGGCAGCTCAGTTCTTACTCTGGGAGAATGTAAACAGATGGACAGCGACCCAGACTCACAGCCAGCGACGCACCCACCTCGCTGGGTCGGGTTCAGCATTTTAAAGGCACAACTATAAATATTACGCAGAGGGTGGAGCTGATTGTTTATATGTGGTGGTGGGTGGAACCGACCTGATGTGCATGAAAAACCAATGGGCCTGGTGCTGTTGCACTCCTTTATGATGAAGACATTTATTTCTTCTGGATGGAAACAAGAATACAGACTTACTTTGCATTCTTTACTTTCTCCACGTTTCACAACCAGTTTTCAGTCGTAAAAGAGTGGGTCAACGCAAATCATTTAGAAAAAAAGGTAACAATGGAAGGAACTCCAATTTGAAATGCATTGATTGCGCTTTTTTGCTCTGAATTTATCACTTTCCTGTTAATCATAACATCATTGACTGGTTGGTTGCTGGGTGAAGTCATGATTCTGTTCACAAATACTATTTATCTGTTTGATCTATTTTTACATTCTTTTAAATGAACATATTGAAGATAGCGGTTATCCCATAGCTATTTTTTATACTTCAGCTGTCAAATGTCATGTGTGCCATGACTTTAAAATAAAATGCATTTATGTTTCGCTTGTATATGACACAAACATGTCTGTGATATTCTAAAATGTAACATGCATCCCAGTGGTGGTGACAAGTTTCTAGCGCAGCATCTCAGCCAGCAAATTGTGTATTTAATCTTAAATGATATATTTTGTTGCACCTGAAATGAACATGAATGCAAAACCTTCCAGTTGTGAGGTGGCCCAGTGATAATAAGTCGCTCTAGCAAAGGACATTTTCGGAGGAGGTGGTCTTCATCACAGACAATCAGGCCTCACTGCTGATTCACTGAACACTCTCAGTAGGAGTATTTATAATCCAGCAATCCAGAGTCTTTGCAGATCACATCTGTTCTTGCGCCTGTAGCAATAACAGGCACAAAATCATCTGCAGCAGCGCTACTAAAGCCCTCTCTATTTTCACTTAGCGCTCTAGTAAGCCAAACTATCATGAAGTCCTGACCTTCTATAAATAGAAACTCTGACCCAGTCCCAAAGGCCATGATATTTGAAAGGCATATCTTGTTAATGTCAGCGAGAGCCGGCAGACAACACTAGTATATTATGATGAGTAGGACCACAGCATATGGCGGAGGGCCGTGTTTACTGAGCTGTTCATATGGGGATGGAGAGCTGCACTTATCAATCTGAAAGCTGGTTAAAAGGAAGGCTGTGACTTCCATGTCATGATGTACTGGATTTCCTCGCATTTTGATTAGTTGTTGATGGGAAAAATACCCATGTCTGTCATGACTGGACTTGCGTTGAATAAAATAGGAGGCGCTGCTGTCAAGATCGCCACAGAAATCACAAAAGATTTGTCTCAAGCGGTCTGCTGTGCTTTGTGGCCATGTCTGTAGCATCTGAGGAGTTTTCTGAAGACACGGTTTATGTAGCATATTTAAGCGGCGTACGCCGTGTGCTGTGACGTTCCTTGCAGTGTTCTGGATGCTAAATGACCTCCAGAACAGAGAAAACACTGCACAACAAATGACAGAGATTGAAGCTGGCGTGCCCCTGATTTGTCCATTATGATGAGCAAATTACGTTCTTACATGTCTACTGGCTGTTCTGTCAGACAGGACATCAAGACCACACTCAATGCATTTGCTGATAGACACTGTGGTCGTGATGATGGTGTGTGTGTGTGTGTGTGTGTGTGTGTTAAACACAATTAAATCCGGGTTTTAATTAAGACTTTTATTAATTCTACTTCAAAATGACTTCCCTGTAAACATGAAGTCAATTCCATTGGATTCTAATTAAGGATTGGGTCACAGTAACCACATTTATTAACTTGTCTGTTTGTTTGACAGGAAGGGGTGTGGAGGGTGAGGAGGAGGAGGTACAAACCATCGACGTAGAGAAGCCATTAGTTCATGGATGAGATCTCTGACCAACAGAGTTGGCTGCCATGGTAAAAACTTACATCATACCCTGGTTTTTGTTCACTTTCACTGGAGATGACAGTCAACTTAAAATCAGCAATTTGGATCATGAACCCATTTGGAACATGTTTCCTGGGTTAATGAATCAAGTGATTTTGTCATATACTTCTGTAGTGGAGTCGCCCCTTGTGCATCTGACTTCTATGTGAATTATTTGGAGCATTATTTTTCTATCTAACCACAAAAAGATGGACAAAACGCAAACATAAATGTAGGGTATAGTTCTATGCTAAACGTTAATCTGTGGAGAGTTTCAAAACATCTCAACAGACGCTCACTCCTACGTACTGCATCTTTGTTTTCCAGTTCTTTCTCAAAATATGTTGCTGACATTTAAAGAAAACAACTCCTCACCCGTGTATCATAACGGTATGTGAAAGCTGTCTCACAGGATAAAATGTTACATCTGCAGGTGCGCTCTTCATCTCACACCTCCTTGTTCTAAACATCATGTTGGTCTGCATCCTTTCCATAAGCATTCCAATCCATTCTTCCTCTCTGCCCCCTTCAGTTCGTGTTCTGTGTGTGTGAGTTGAGCAAACTGCTGTGCTTAGCTCAGTGCAGGAGAAGGGAGGAAATATAATTTGCTTTGCATAACATTAGGATTCAGGAGGCAGAGGATAGGAAGCAAACCATGAAAGTAAATTTCAGAAAACGATTCTTATCAGAACGTTGTGCTGGGAAATGGACATGCCTGAGTTCCCTTGTTAAACAATCTAATGGGTCACATCCAGCTGGTTCAGGATACAGTTATTACTGTGTGCCTGTGAAAATGGGTTTGTGATAATTAGTTTGACCTGGTCAACAGTCAACAGACACGTTTATAAACTAAACGACGACCTCGTAGAAGCTGAAGTCAATATGAATCTCCTATTCGTCACACATGTCTGCTGATGGGAAGGGAAGTTCTTCCATCTTACAAACGTGAAAGAGAACCTCACCAAAGTATACGGAGAA